>JARVZY010010462.1:0-46141 GCA_030686995.1 Artemisia argyi | reverse complement strand
ACACCCAATATTATAATCATTTAAACACAATGTACAACCCCCATTCTACATTAATAGCATTAAAAATACCCCTACACCCAATATTACAATCATTTAAATACAATGTACAACCCCCATTCTACATTAATAGCATTAAAAACACCCTTACACCCAATATTACAATCATTTAAACATAATGTACAACTCTCATTATACATTAATAGCATTAAAAACACCCCTACACCCAATATTACAATCATTTAAACACAATGTACAACCCTCTATCTTAACCTAGACACGAACCTGTGACCAAGACTCAACTCAATAAAACTCGACTCGATACACAAGGCTGTGAGTTCAAGCTCACGACATCCCTTGTTTTCACGACTCAATAACAACGATAACAACAAAAAGAAAGAAAATGATACCAAACAATTATTTAACTTCATATTTATTAGTTTTAATCTTTATTTAATCAAAAACTCTTGAAAATTCATGTACTTATCCTCCACCGTCGCTAGAACGACAAAAAGGGTGGTTGGTTTTCATACCTTCGACCGCCGATATCAACAAAACGAGAAAGAGATGGTTTTGGTGATGAACTCGAGCTGTGGTGGTGTTAATCGTGGTGTTGGGAGGTGTTTCTAGGCGCGTGATGTACGTCAAAATGATGGGGAGGTTGTAAGGAGTGTGGTGGTGGTGGTGGTGGCGGTGAGTTTAAGTGGCCGGCGGTGGTGTTTATTTGGCCGGAAAAATGACTGGAGAAGAAGAAGAAATATGGTGCGGCTGGTTTGAGAGAGAAAGAGTGTCAAACCCTAAGTGAGGGTATAATGAGGTTTATATAGGAAAGTATTTTGGACCTTGTGTGAACCCTATTGCACCCTTAGGGACTAAGATTGTAAATATATGCTAGGGTGGGAAGTGTAGTCTACCAAATCTTTTAGTATTTCGTTCTCGAGGCAAATTTATGTGTCGGAATAATTTTTCATGACATTTTTATTAATTCCATCGAAAAATTTTATTTCAGGGTACCCGCCGCTGCAACGCGCGGGTACCCTGCTAGTAATATTAAATTTAGCCTAGCATAGTAATGAAAAAAAAAAGCAAATGAAGAAATCAAATAATCACAAGTAAACATAATTGAATGATTGATTAAATAACTTATCTTCTCAATACATTAAAGTTCTTGGGGCTGAAAGGCCTGGAAAACACTGAAAAAACGACTAGGTTTCGGAGCTCCAAAGTTATACCAAAGTTGCACACTTTACAATAAAAATAATGCGAAAATATATATAGATTTACATTTGTGACGGCGTCACTTGCTAAGTGTAACGCTGTCAGCTCGCCATCTTATAGGGTTTCGTTATTACACCGACTTAGTTGTGACGTCGTCATTTGGTCTTGACACTGTCAGCTTGAGGTCGTCTCCAGACCCTGTATGGTCAGCGTGTATCAGTGACGGCGTCACCTATTAGACTGTGACGCCGTCATGGACTCTTTTCGTGACGAGTTTTTTGATGTTGTCGTTTACTTCATTTTTCGTCCAATCGAGCTCAAAATGCTTCTTTTTCTAGCATTTGCTTCCCAAGTACCTAAAACTCAAATAGAAACGATTTAGGGTAATAAATGATCGAATATATACGAATGTAGAGGCTAAATGACCCATTAAAAACGTATGAAATTACACCTCATCAGAAACCCAAGTAACAAACCAATCGACAAAACCCTTGATGATAGATGAACCCTAACCGAAAAACCTTGAACAAAATCAATCAAAGAAAACCATTTGATGACACCCTTGCTCAAATCAATCAAACTTCACCATCAAGTAACCTTCTTTAAACTGAAACCTTGAAGTCAAAACTCTTGCCGAGTTTTCCAATGTTGTTGTTTACTTCATTTTTCGTCCAATCGAGCTCAAAATGCTTCTTTTTCTAGCATTTGCTTCCCAAGCACCTAAAACTCAAATAGAAACGATTTAGGGTAATAAATGATCGAATATATACGAATGTAGAGGCTAAATGACCCATTAAAAACGTATGAAATTACACCTCATCAGAAACCCAAGTAACAAACCAATCGACAAATCCCTTGATGACAGAAGAACCCTAACCGAAAAACCTTGAACAAAATCAATCAAGAAAACCATTTGATGAAACCCCTTGCTCAAATCAATCAAAATTCACCATCAAGTAACCTTCTTTAAACTGAAACCTTGAAGTCAAAACTCTTGCAAAACCTTGTCACCTTTGAAGCTCAAAACTGAAACTCCAAAAAACTTGTGACAAAAGATAACGATTTCCAATAACCCTAGGAGAATCGATCCACCTCCTTGAAAGATAACTTCAAGAACCTTGTTGCCAAAGTAATCTTCACTCGTAAACCTAGAAACTCGAACCTTGTAATCTACACAACGATAGCCAAACAATAACCGAAAATGACAAAGAACACAACCACCAGATCAGAAACTTCGACGAGCTATATCTCCTTATGCAAGATCCCTCTAGTGAGATTCTAGATATATGTGTCTTCAACCGACGATTCGAATTTCATAGAAATCCAATGGTTAACGAACCGCAACGCCATCCTACGACTACGCAGCAACCGAAGAACCAAACCCGGTTCACTCGTTTCTCTTGTTTTGGCTCTATCCACGTTGTGTGATTCATTAATCTCGAACAAGGCACTGATACCAATTGTTAGAAGAAATCCAATAAACAAGTTTCTAGAGTGGAACCACAAACAAAAAACAGCTCCAACAAGACCTCGACAAAAGGTTATGATCTCTTAATGTCGAGTGGCACCAACACACACAAGATATTTACACTCAAACGTTTATTAAACGTGAGCAAAAAAAAGGTACAAATAAACCTCACCCCTCATCTCTATTTATAGTGAATGAGGGAGGAGAAACCTAATCTTTGGTGAACAAAGAAACTACAACTGAGAATGTTAGGAAATTTTTAATACATGAATAACCTCTTTAAATTTTAGCTAAACTACAACTAGCCCCTAAATAAAAAGAAAAGTTTTACACTGAAACGACAGGCAAGCGGGCAACAAGCTGCGCCGCTAGCCCTTTTTGAATAGCGCAACTTAATCTTTTAAAAACTATATTCAAAGACCTTGGGGTCGTAACATTGCCATGCATAACCCGTTGGACTCTTTTGAGCAGCTCCACAGCCTCCGATGCAAGGAAACCAAAAGTATCAAATGCAAAAGGTATAAACGCGTGTTGGTTATCAAGGCACGCTTTCTCGTGTTTGGTTACTTTGCATGAAGCGGCTTTCAAAGCAGCCTGACCTGCCGTAAAAGCATGATTCCCCAAACCCACAAGTGGAGAAACCCCTGTTAGATCTACACAAGCATGTTTCCCCCCCATCCATCCAAAAACCAAAATGTCAGCTGGTCTAAGTGTCGATCTTCCTTCCATCGGGTCGGTCAAGAAATTCACAGGTGCTTTTTTCTTAACTGAAATCCCAGCACGCCTGAATATGTCAAAAAGAACATCCCTAACCAAATCGTGACGGTATTTGAACCCCGGAAGCTCTCTACAATGAACTGCATGCTCTCCGAATGAGTCCAAACAAGCTTTGATACAAACCGGGCAAATTTCATCAACCGGAAAAATTGGGATCATGAGGCGATATTTAAGGATAGTGCGATACTCAATCGGCGACATATGTTGACCGAGACCGTCTATAGGGATGGCAAGAAGAAATTCTTGAGCATGTGGTGCACGCAGACACTCAAAAACCGCTTTTTGTCTAACAGTCATCTCAAAGTAAACTCCCATGTCCTGGACAGTCTTGCTAAAAAGAGCACTCGCCAATGTGTGTTGGGCTTTAGTGGGGACGGTGTCCTTTTTAGCGAAACCGCCCAAGTCAAAGTTTGGAATCATATCACGAAGACAAGTCAAAGCACAATCATAATCATAATCCATATCGCATACGCCACTGTTGCGTAAGATGTGGTCCTGAAGCGCCCAAGATTGGGCCCTCGAGGCCACAAAGGCATAAGATGAAGCCTCTACCGCCGAATATAGCCCCAAACCACCAAACCTAATAGGTAAAGAAGCAAGTCGCCACTGGAGATCCCCGAAGAAGGGACCTCCACAAACCACCATATCCTCAACCGCCTCGCGTAATCCTTTGTCAAAAAGCAGAGCAGCCTCCTCCACATATACGGGGTTGACACGTCCTCAAGCCAAAAAAGAGTTTAGCAATACCCATGCAAGATCGAAGCAAGAGAAGCTCACTCTGCGGGTCTCCTAGCTGGGGAAGAAGACGCGTCATATCAACAGCCCCTAAACATATTTCCTTACTATTACAAACTAATATTCTCACATTTATAAGGTTAACCAGTTTTTAAATATGACAACCGCGATTTAAAACGTCAGCATGTAAACTGATGTGATTATGTTTGTTTGGTAAGCCAATTAATGGTATCCAACCACAAAATAAAACCAAAAAGAACTATACAAACGTAGACTAAAAGCACTCCACTCACTTCTTCTCCCCAAAATGAAAAGATAGATGAAAATTAAGCAAATTTTTTATTTTGTTGCTCTTAACACAATGGCTGATTTCCATGCTTACATGACCATCTTTCTCATATGCATGGTCACAATTTTGATACGGGCTTTCTTTATTTCTAGACGAGCTAAGTCTCATCTTCCCCCGAGCCCGTTCGCCCTTCCAATAATCGGACATCTTCACCTCCTTACTCGTATCCCGCACCAAGCTTTTTACAAAATTTCGTTACAACATGGGCCAGTTTATCGTCTCTTCTTAGGCTATGTTCCTTGTGTGGTCATATGCGCACCAGAAACCGCAAAAGAAATCCTTAAAACTAATGAAAACTCCTTTTTAAATCGACCACAAAATAATTCAGCCTTGGCTTACCTAACGTACGGATCAAGAGATTTCTCGTTTGCTAATTATGGACCGTATTGGAAGTTCATGAAGAAAATAGTTATGTCACAACTCCTAAATGGAGCAACACTTGACTCGTTCCTTAAAGTTAGGCAGGATGAGATTAACAGTTTTATAACATCATTATCTGGCATAGCTAAAAATGGGATGGCTGTGGATCTTGGTGGGGAGCTAGTGAAGTTGACTAATAACGTGATAACGAGAATGGTTATGAGTGAACGATGTTCGGATAATGGAAGTGAGGCAAAGGAAGTTAGGAAATTGGTTGGTGAGATAACTGAACTGATGGGTAACTTTAACCTTTCGGACTACATATGGTTGTTTAAGAATCTAGACTTGCAAGGATTTGGGAGAAGGTCAAAAGATATTCATGGGAGATTTGATGCATTGATAGAAAGGATTATAAAAGAGCATGAGGAAGCGAGAAAGCGTGGAACACAACAAGTGAAGGATTTGCTAGACATTTTACTTGATATCGAACAAGATGAGAGCTTAGAGATAGATTGGACAAGAGAGAACATCAAAGGACTCATCCTGGTATGTATGACTCGTACGTTGTGAGCTTTCTACACAACGGCCTTGTAACTCTAAACGGGACAAAATTATGTCCATTTTATGTTGAGGCGTTTTTCATACATTCCCAATAATCAAAAACTAATTTGTTTTTCCTAATTGTTTTAGAATTTATTTGCTGGAGGAACTGACACTTCAGCGAATACCATAGAATGGGCTATGGCAGAGCTTATAAATCATCCAAATATCATGAAGAAAGCGACCGAAGAAATTGATCAGGTTGTTGGCAAAAACAGATCTTTACAAGAATCAGATACACATATCCTTCCATACCTCCAAGCAATTGTCAAGGAAACCTTACGCCTCCATCCATCTGTCCCTTTGATTCCTAGACAATCAACTAAAGATTGTATAGTGGGAGGTTATCATATTCCAGCAAAAACAAACATTTTTATTAGCGCGTGGGCACTTGGAAGAGACCCAAACTATTGGGAAAACCCGCTTGAATTCATTCCTGAAAGGTTCCTAACAAGCGAGTTGGATGTGAGAGGGCAATACTTTCATATGTTACCATTTGGAAGTGGGAGGAGAATGTGTCCTGGGATATCACTAGCATTGCAAGTTATACAAACAACGCTTGGTGCAATGATTCAGTGCTTCGATTGGAAGGCTGGAAAAGATGGAAATCTAGCAAATGTTGATATGGACGAAGGACCTGGTCTCACCCTTCCTAGAGCTAACCCTTTAATTTGCGTTCCTATTGCTCGACTAGATCCTTTACCATCATATATGTAACATGTTAGTTTTGCCTTCTTGGTCATGACAGTTTTTCGTTATTATTGTACCTTGTAATATAATTATGTAAGCATTAATACATAAGAAATTTGATGAATAATTATGTAGTATTTCCATTTCGCAGCTGGGTAACATGTCACCAGGAACCATGGATTCACTTCAGATGGGTACTTTGTCACGAGAATAACAATGCTTTTTAGATTTATTTGGGTTGATATTTGATTTTTTAAGATTTGGTGTTGGATCAACCGAGTTATTGCCGCAACCGGTCAAGAGCTAGATGATTGGGCGATTCGGTGTTAGATCGACTGTAGTGTCGCTTGCGATGGCTTTTACTTGATGCATAATAATAATAATAATAATAATAATAATAATAATAATAATATATGGGTACAATTGAATTGTAGTCAATTCTCTACAATTTGTGCTACAAATTGTGGGTCCTGGGTCTTTCTGTGAGTCCCTGACATCTTTCTGTTGGTACCTGATTTAATTTCTTGTGTATTTTGGTGTAGGATTGTAGCCAATTAGCTACAATAATTGTAGCCAAGTTATCCCTATATATATATATATATATATATATATATATATATATATATATATATATATATATATATATATATATATATATATATATATATAGGATAAAGATCAAATAAAAAGATAAATTTCCGTAAAAAAAATAAAAATAATTTTTTATCTAAAAAAGTTCTTGAAAAATTCCAAAAAAATTTCACAAGATCGGGTATGTTGGTGCATGAAAAAGTTGTGAAGGAAGTTTTTCTAAAAGTAGATACTTTATCCGAAAAAAAATTATAAAAAAATAAAGTTTATGCATTAAATCGTTTTTTTGTGCATCGAAAATTCGTTTTTGGACCCAACTTCTTTTGACTTTTTTCATTAAAATAACATTGTGCATCTAACTAAAACAAGTTGAAAATTTTGTGCATTAAAATTTTATTTGCGCATTAAAATTCGTTTTTTGTGCATTTAAAAAAAACGTATAAAAACTCAAAATTAAAAAACTTCTTTCACAAAAGTTTTTTGCACCAACATACCCGATCTTGTGAATTTTTTTTAGAATTTTTTGAGAACTTTTTTAAAAAATAAATTTCTTTTATTTTTTTACGAATATTTGTCTTTTTATTTTAACTTTACCTATATATATATATATATATATATATATATATATATATATATATATATATATATAATAAGGTTCATATGAGATAGTTGTTAAAGTAAAAAAGTATAGGAAACAATTACAAGATGACATGTGTCATGAAAGGTTCAAATAATTTTTAAAGGGTTCACAACTAATAACAATTGTTCAAGGGCAATTTTGATATTATGACACTCATAATCCCTCCTATTTTATAGCAGACCCATTTTTGCATTTCTACATTTATCATTGGTTTGGATATAGTATGTTTTTATTTTTGGTCTTGATTTTTTTTTTTTTTTTTTTGGTCAACGTCTTGCACATGGATGCATGACCATGCATGGATTATATCTTTGTTAGTGGTATTAGTTTATAGAAATTCATGAACGTCTAATTGTATATCAATTAGTTATTAATGTTAAGTATCAACTAAATGCTAAATGTATTAATAATTATTGTGTGTCAACTAAATAGTACTCCTTCCGTCTCAAAATTATTGTCAGGAGACAAAAAAACATCAAGTTTAATAAAAGTGGGACCACTTTTATTTTCATTCACTAAAATAGAATATTCTCACAATAGATTCTCTAGTTTTTACTCAAAAAGAAAAGTGGACAATTAATTTGGGACATTCTAAAAAGGAAATATGAACTATTATTATGAGATGGAGGGAGTAATAATTGTGAATCGACTTAATGCTAAATGTTTGAATAATTGTGTATTAATGGTTAATGCAATAGAGTTTTTGAATCAGTAGTTTCTGTATCGATATTGCTTACATATGTCACTTTAGTAAAACTTATAAGTTGGCGTATTCAAAGTCGTAGAAAAAATTATTTTGGGCCCAAAATTTGGTGTAATTTTCTATGATACTTTCATTCATTGAAATTAACCATTGGCCTAAAAATCGGATGACCTTGACTCCTTATAAATCTTAATCCGTAAACTATGTTGACAGTTAAATAAAGGGATAAATAGTGGACTAGATCGTTGATTATTTGACTAGTCAGTTTGTAGACTTTCAAATTTCACTTTTCAAAATTGGATCGGACAACTTAAAAATTGAGCAACTCAATAAGATTTTGACACGTGTCCAATATTTAATTATTAAAGTACCAAAAATAGAATGTATTTGTAAGGTATGTGTAAGTGTTGTGTAAGGTATGTGTAAGGTATTTTAAGGTTTTTTACATGGGCAACTAGCTATATATTAGGCGACTTGTATTGGGCAACTTTTTTTTTTTTTTTTTTTTTGTACATTCACCACTTTTAACAATAATACGGAACAAAGATTAAGTTGATAATTTAGCTTTAATGATACTTAACGTTTATAAAACAAATTAATATACTCCTAAACACTTCAAACCAGACTATATATACTATATACCCCATCAATCTCATATCTTCTTCAACCATCACCACCACCACCATCAAGCATATTTGAATACCACCTGACCTCTCCACCACCACCATCGTATCTGAATACCACCTGACTGCACCACCATCCGCCATTGTCGTCTCTGCTGAATGTTTCTCCCGCCTCCACTCTGTCGCTCTAAGGTTGTTGCTTCCTCCAGTCTTATCTTTAATGAAACTAGGCTGTTGTAGGATGTAATATGCAAAAGCATACATAAACAATTTGTTACTTTTTTAATGTTTTTGAACCAAACATTTTACAACTATAAACAATGAATAATTATCTAGTTTAAATTCATCAGTGTAGTTTGAATAGGATGTTTTTTTTTTTTAACAAACAGAAGCATGTAATCAGCAGGTTGACTTTGGAAAGTCAAAATGCAATTCGAATAAGAGAATTTGACTATTAAAGTCAACAAAATTTTTTTGATTGCTTTTGTCCCAACTAGAAATGTTGAAGTTGATTAAACTTTGAAGTTCATTGCTACTTACTTTCTAGTTGGTCAAATTTAATGAAACAAAACATAAAGATTTGAATTCCAGTTCAATAAAAAAAGAACACAAAAATAAACATTTCATTGAAAATAAAATAAAGATTACATTTAAACAATTAACAATGAAACTTTGGAGATTTTTCGGGATCAAATGACAAATGTAGATTGTCATAATCCAAATACTCATCATCTGATGAGTCTTCCTCTTCCTGATCCGGCATATTTTTGCTTTTTCTGTTTGCCAACATTTTCTTCCATGTGTATTTAAGCTTGGTTGGTTTTTCTTTTGCAGCTTTTTCTCTTTTTTCAAATTGTATCAATTTTTTTTGCTGTAATTTAAACATTTCTTTCATATAACAATCCACCGCTTCTTCAACTGTTGCCTCTTCCTCACTTTCTTCTTCTTCACCTTCTTCTTTTTCAAGTATAAAATCTTTTTCTTCAAACTCCTCTATTTTTGATTGTTGCATTGCTCGTTTCTCTTGAGAAACAAGCCTTTCTTCTTTCTGTTGCACATCAATTTTTGAGCTTGATGCCATTTTTGATATTGTATAGATTTAAGTTTTTTTGAATGATTTTGTTGTTTACAAATGTTCGAATTTATAACCATTTCGTTAGGCAACTGAACGGTTTTTTTTTTTTTCTTTGGAAAAGACACACCTCTTAATACTTTTGTGTTGAACGTTGTATACTACTACATTTGATAATGTCAATGGAATGTAGGTTAAACAGACATTTATTACACGGTATTCCATAACTTTATTTATCACTTATGACTTATAACTTATTAAACTAACAAGTATTCCTCACAACAATAAACCTATATTTTCAAGTTAAGTCATTCAATGGCAGCTTCTTCTTCAAAAAATAATGATTTTAGTAAGATGGTGGTTAACGATGCTATGGTTGACTATGTCTGGAATAAATATGGCACTAAATGGTATGATGACGAGGAGATGACTGAGGTGATTCTAGAAGACTTGTGCGAAAGGGAGAACAATCGACATGATATTGCTAATGGTTAGTGTATACCTTTCTTTCTTTTTATGATTATTTTGAGTTTAATTGTAATTGTTTATTAATGGTCGACACTTCATGTTTGTGCATCTGTTGAAGCGCTTGGCAAGAGGGTATCAAAGCTTGAATCACTTGGCAACAGGGTGTCAAAGCTTGAAGTAATGTATGGTAGTCTGAAGGAGGTAAAAGAGGAAAAATTGGCAATGGAGGCAGAGGCAATAGCAAAACTTGATGCAGTTTTTGGAAGGGCCAAGGAGGCACGGGAACCACTAAAAAAAATGAGGTAATAGTTATTGATTCTGATTCTGACACCAGCCTTGAGTTTTATGAGGATACACTAAAAAAACCTTCAACTTATTTGGTGAACAAAAGACCTCCTAAAACATGGGAAAAGAAAATTCCAATAAGTTGTTTTTCTAAAAAAAAAAGGTTCCCGTTCTAAAAATATTCCATCAAGTATTGACTCAAGTGGTGATTCAAGTTCTTCTGATGAGAGTTATGATGCAAAAGGCCATGTTCAACTGAAGAAGCGATGCATGTCTAAGGTTTCAACTCCAAGACCACCAAGAATAACAAATTGTGTTCTAGGCCTTCCAGCTGGTCAGAAAAGTTTGGGGACAAAATTTGTTGTGTATTTTTAATTCTAGTTGTGGATGTTTTGAAACAATGTTTTGTGTATCTTTAATTATAATATCCTATATTTGCAATATTTATCATTAGTATTGATCATTAGTAATGTCTTATATAATATATATGATCATTAGTTAATGTACTATGTTTGCATACTTTGTTGGGTATATTAGAAACGTGGCCATGATACTCAACAAAGAACATGTTCAAACACACTTGATTTCCAACTCATTTGAAGAAAAACTAAGCTAATATAGACGGTAACATATACCTTGGTAAATGCTGCCTTCCTTAATTCAGTAGTATGTATAAAGTTTCATCTTTTGAACATTCTGAACATCAACAAATGAAACCCATGATATAAGAATCTAATACCGAGTTTGACTATTAAAGTCAACAAAAACTAAAAAATCCTAAACTAAACATGGCCAACTTGTACTTGTGAGCTACTTTTGTATAGTTATGCCAAGTGTCATGCACTTATTAGCCAAGGGAATGTTTGGGCAACTTTTATACTTATTTGGGCAACTTTGCTCAATTTCAATACTATTATATTTTCATTGTGAAGTGTGCCTTAACTAAACACTGTTCCAATTTGGTTAGTATACAAATTTTTGGTCAACTTTTTAGTTTATTGCGTATTTAAGAGTGCTTGTCTACTTCATTTCCAAATATTCTTCTCCAACACTGTTGTTGGATACTCTACTACATTTCCAAATACATGGCGTCTACGATACCAATTTACGATCAAATCGCAAATGACACTGGTTCTAGGCGTATTGATATGGTCCTCCATACTATTTTTGCTAGAGAGAGAGATGCCAACAGGGGTGATGAGAAAGATTATGGGAGGATGATCGAGGAAATAGAGGAACGTGTTAAGCACAGGCATGCTATTTTACTGGAGCTTGAAAATTTTGGGAACTATGCTGTGGTGAATCAACCCTTAGTTCGTCTTAAGTTATCGCAGCAGGAGGATTTGGAAGAAATTGAGTACTTGACTAAAAGACGACAGGCAAGTGTTCGCCGTGCCGGTGACAAGTCAAGGATTATGAAGAAGTTAATCAAGTTTAAATATTAACTTTGTTACTGTTTGGGCCAGTTGTGAAAAACCTCTTTTTGAAGGTAAATCGTCTTTTGTGGTGGTATTTTGGTTATAAAAGTAATGGAAACCAAGTTTAGTAGTGGGTTATGATGTATGTTGTTCATGGTATGTGTTTAGCTAGTTTTGTTGATGGTGTATGTTGGTGTTTAGTCCTTCTATCAGGTCTCAAATGGATGTATTTTCACAACGCTATTAATGAAAAACTAGTTATTATGTTATTTGTTTAAATGTTTTGTTGTTTAATTTTTACTAGTAATAGCTGAGGTATGATCCAAATAACAAGGTCCATTAATATGTGTATTAGCCTGTTTTAACCCAAAAACAGAGTTGTTCATGTATTATGCAAGAATGAGTTGACTTTTTATTGTCAATTGTTTTTTTAACGAGGAGTTACACAACTAAGCTGCTATACACATCTCTTAAAACATCTATAAGTAACTATATAAAATCTATCTGGATCATAAAATCTTTTAGCATTGTGTGTGATTGTGTTTATACTTTATATGGGTTTGACAACCACTATGATTTGTTAACATGGTTTTGTGTCACAGATAAATAGCTCAAGAAATTAAACAAGATTGTTACATTCAAACATAAATAGCATTCATTATATAACTGGGTAATTACATAGCAGTTCCATTAAAACATCAAACAACAACAAAATAAAAGACCACCAGTCCAAACCAAAGTACCTACACGACTGACAAACACAAAAGAACCTAAACAACCATTAACCTATAGCCCTAATCATACTTATCCGAGGTGGCAATGGCATGCTCCTTCTTGGATATAAGAGCACGAACTTCTTTTAGAATGGCCGCAAAGGACTCCAGCAAACGGACCTCCATCACTTGAACCTCACGAAGGGATTCATAGGTATCATCAGCAGCTTCTTCTTCATCAAAGTTAAGTTCAAAAACCTCATTCATTCTCGCCGTCCGCTTATCAATACTAATACGAACCTCATCACGTCGCTCACCTAGCCACGTGAGCATCGTTTCATTGATGGGAATTTCTTAAGAGAACAGGAACTTAATACATTTATGTAGGTTATCAGAACCACTCATCTCTTGAAGTTCTTTGAGATTTGGTTTTTCAGCCATTTATTGGATGATTCTTTGCTAATGGTTAAGTAAGCTGTGGTGTGTTGTGTATAAAACCTATAAGAAAGTCATGAAAGGATACAATGAGCAGCTCTAATTATATAAAATACAAAAATTACTAGTAGTAAACAAGTGGTAAACGTAATCATTGCAGAAATTAAACCGGAAATAAATTGTTACAGAATGCTTGTCTTCCCGGGCAGACTTTTTTGGTCTAATGCATGTCAATCAAATCAATATTTACTAGTTACTATAATTAATTACAAACTGAACCCTGTGGAAAACTAGAAGGGGGGGGGGGGTTGAATAGTTTTACGTCTTTTTCGTTTTATTAGTTTTGTAAAAGTTAGCTTCTAAAGTTTAGATGAAAGTTTCAAATCTTTAATGCGGAAATATAGATACAAGTTTATTTACGATTTCGTATAAACACCACTTATGTATAATGCACAATTTCAAAACTCTTTAATGCGAGAATGGCGATACTAGTGTATTTACGATTTTGTATAAACACTACTTAAGTTTAATGTTGGGAAAGAGTTTATAATTTCGTATATCATATATATAAGCATATATATATGTATAAGTGTTTTAATATAAGTTTGTGTACTTGGTTTGTTTTTGAAAGACTAATATTATGAATGAGTTTTAGTTTGATCTTTATGTGAAATCAATATGTGCACAACACAAGCAATAATAATTATGTATGGAATGCTAGTAAGTATGTAATCAAAAAGTGAGAGATGGAAAGATCAAACCGAGAGACAAAGGATTTACAGTGGTTCGGCTACAAGGACACCTTCCTTGCCCTACTCCACTCCCCGAGTCACCTACTCGAGAGTTTTCTTCACTAGATCAAAAACCTCCCTTATGGCGGAGAAAACCTTACACACCAAAATACACACCACAACTTTATCACAACACAATCACAACTTCTACACGACTTCTTCACACCAATTTACTTCATACCAATTCTTCCTCACACCGTTCTGCTATGCTCCTAGCTTCTTCACAACTTACTACTTCCTAACTCTTTTTCTTTACGCCACTTGTTTCTTCACTCCTTCACTACTAAGTCCTATCCACTACTCCAAGATATACACTACTTCACAACTACTAGGCTTCAAGGTCTTCTCAACTTCAAAGCTTCAACTTCTTTGTCTTCACAACTATCTCCACTTCAATGAACTACCACAACTTATTTCTTCTATCACTAATCCTATCCACCTCTACCTCTTCACTTCTATTACTACTTCACGCCTTCAATAAATCTAGATCCTATATCTAAATCTATCTAACCAATGTATACACTATATTCACCAAGGAATGAATGATATACAAGACGAAATAATCAAACAACTTAGAAAGAAAGATGATACTAAGTTGCAATACTCCTAGTCTTGATCAATAGGAGTATTCTTCTCTTTGCACTTGAATGAATGAGGCTTTGGATCACTTGGAAACAAAGGCTTATGAATTATATGATCAAAGGATTTTTTAAGATTGAAATGGAGGTTTGAATCAGAAAGTTTTTGTGCAAAAAGGTGAGGAAAAAATCCAAGTTTAAGGTGGTATTTATAGGCAACAGATTCTGACAGAGGAGCGTGGCTGGTCCCCTTAAATCATGGCCGGCCCCCTTAAAATTAAGGGGACCGCCCTTTATAATTAAGGGGGCCGCCCAGCTGAAACGGCCAGATTCTTTGTCTTTTAGTGGGGAAAGTTTATTTGGTGAAAAACTAACTGATTTTGGTTAAAAATTTGAATTCATATATTTAGTATGAATAAAACATTTTTCTTTATTACCAAAAGTGTTTTTCAAAAATATATAATATGTTTATATAATTAAATAAACTTTGTAATACTTAATTAAACTTTCCTTTGATCTTATAATGCATTAAACACTATGTTTATTCATACCTTAAGTGATTAGATGGTGAAAGTGATTATTAACTACTAAATACTTGTTTACGTCATTATCTTTGATTTAATGTTTTTTCGTTTTGTGATTATCAAAACATAGAGATATCGAAAGATATGAATAACATTTTTAGTCGTTTATTTATATCAACAATCTCCCCTTTTTTGATGATTACAAAACCTAAACTCATTAAATCTAAAAATTATTTTTTAGACAAGTATTAAGTGAGTTTACATTCACTTCTCCCCCTTTTTGTAGAATCAAAAAGGTTTAAGCCAATAAGATGAAAACTCCCCCTTGATGTATGCTCCCCCTCGTTTGAGAGCACCAAGGGTTCGAGAAATGGGATTCTTCCAAGAAAAATATTAGAAGCACAAGCATGGCACAAGCAAACACATATAGCATATAGTACTAACTAATAATGAGCATGACAAAAGAGAATTAGAAACATATATTAAATCATTCATTAAAAGAAAATGATTACGTCAACCCATAATCATTGTTACATAGGCTAAAAAGATGAAATTCTAAGCTAAGTAGAATGTCCTAATGTGCCAGCAAGAAGTGTCACCAAACTTTCTTGAATCCCAAAATGGTTGAGGAGTTTTATTTGAAAATGAGAAACATAAGCATGTAAAATGCTTGGTGGTTTAGTGGAGGTAAACATTTGGTTGCATGGATGTTGTTGGGTTTGGAGATGTGGAGCTTGTAGGTGGTGAAATTGAAGATGGGTTTGTTGATTGAGGGTTTTGATGTTGTTCAAGTGATGGTGTTTGTTGAGATCTAGTAAGAAGATACTCAATCCAAGTAAAGTGCTCATTCAATGCAATGGTTTGTTGTTGGAGGAAGATGCAACAAGGGCAATTGTTAACATGCTTCTCGATTTGGTTTTTGTTATGTGGTGATGATGGTGAGCTTGATTGTGGTGGATCCAAATTGCGTTGAGCAAGATGTAATGCTAAAAGAGTACTAAGCTCATGTGCCTCTTTTAGCTCCTCAACGAACTTCAAGTGTTCGGAGGAAGGTGATGGTGGTGGAGCTTGATAGTTGTCTTGGGTGAAAGTTTGAACATGCAACATGAGAGTGGCATGTGAAGTTGTAGGATGTGGTGGTGGTACTCTTGGTGGTGGAGACATGGTTGAGCTTGGATAGTCATGAAAACATGAAATGTGTGGGAGAGGTTCTTCATGAGTGGGTGATGTTTTTGTTGAATGAGCAACATGTGAAGTATTGATTGAGAGATTGGGATTGTTGTTTTGGGATTGAGCATGCTCATCATAAGAAGAAACATTAATGAGGGTGTGAGTGGATGATAGGTTGTGAGATGAGTCATTAGTGTGGGTTTGAGGCTTAGTAGTTGGTTGACTTGGAACAACATCACTTGAGTTATGACAAGAATCAAGTTTCCTCCTCCAAACGGGTTTGACGGAGATCCTTGCGGTTCTTGAAATCTTTGGTTTTTGGTTGTTGGGAGATGACATGTTTGGTTGTGATGGCATTAATGATGGGAAGAGGGCATTTATAGTGTATGAAAAATGTGGTTTAGGAAGGTAAATTTTGAGGGATAGTATGGGACAAAATATGTTTGTGAATTTGGGAAGTATAGTGTAAAATGTGTCAAAAAGTAAAAAAGAAAACAGTATCCCCGACCATCAGATGGCCGGTCCCCTTAATTAGGGGCCGGTCCCCTTAAAATTAAGGGGGCCGCCTTATGTAATTAAGGGGGCCGCCCATCTGGTGATTCCCAGAATGCCAAAAATGGGATTTTGGCAGAAAATTTTCAAAAAGGTTGTGTTTTTTTGATTAGGATTCAAGTGAGTTCAACTCTTTGAGGCAATATAGGGCATACTATTCATGAATGTAGATAGTGATATAGAAATAAGTAAATTAGGCAATTAATTTCTAATAATCATGCTATCTATTAATTTATCAATTAAGATATGCAACTAAGGAGGCAATAAGGCAAATAAGTTAAATGTGTAACTATATGAAGATGATAACATTTAGTCTAGAGCAAACATGTTGATGATTGTAAACAAGTAACAAATAGGTGGATATGATTATATGGACTTCAAGACTTGTTACAAACAAGATCCATATGGGCAAGCCATGATTCTCATGAAATGATTTGATTAAATTGTGAATGTCATTTCCAATAGAAGTGTATGACACATGTGAGGAAATTAAATGTGTTTTGAGCAAGACGTTTTTAGTTTAATTCAACAATGTTTTGAAGTAAATTCAAGTGTGCATTACATTAAAACAAATTGAATTTTGTTTCATAACATGTAATAAAAAAAAATTTCAATCTTGTTTTTGATTAAAATAAGGTAAAAAGAATTTTAGTTAAGCAAGTTGTTTCAAGAAAGATAATATAGATATTTAAAAGATTTTCATTCAAAAAAGAGAGAAGTTTTAAACATGATGTTTTGATCATGATAACAAGAAATTGCAAGTGAAGGATTTGAAATGGAAGCTTATCATGCTCAAGAGAATCAATTAAGTCCATTGTCACACATAATCATCTCTAATGACACCTAAAGATATGAAAGAGAGATGGTAGATATTTATGATCTAAATGCAATGAGATAGAAGGGAGCAAAGTAATTTTTTCATGGATACAAGATAGACATGTGTATATATATATATATATATATATATATATATATATATATATATATATATATATATATATATATATATATATATATATATATATATATATATCTATCTATGTATACAAAGATCATCATAATATCAAGTTACTAACAGGTCTAAATTATAATACATCTATTTATGTAACTAGTAAGATCATATAGCTTAAGTGGAAAGTATTTAACTATAGATCATAGAAGATTAAGAAAAATGATAATAAACTAAACAACAAGAAGGTTAATAATGCTAATATCATATATGCATATATTAGTATTAATGATCTAAAATCATGGCAACTTATAAGTTAAATCATATTCACATACTAATTAAAGCATTCTAAAAAAATAATGTAATATTGACAAGTTTTTGAAAAGAAAACTTATCTCAGGTCCAGCTTTTCTTTAAGAGTGGGCATGAGGGAAATGGAAGAAATCATAAAAGTTTGTTCAAAACATGTCGAAGTAGCCAAGTGATAATCCAACGCAATAGAAATCAAGGGAGCTAGATCCGAGATGCTTAATCGATCACACCAATCATCACAAGTCGTGAAGGCAAATAAAAAAATGTGCTTTTGAGGCTTCATCTTGAAATAGTAGCGGACACACCATGATACCAATACTCCAAGAGTGAAGAACAAAATGCAGAGACAAGAAGATTCCCGCAACGACGTCATAGGCGAAACATTTGCAGAAAGTGAAACAATGTGATAGAAACCAATAGCCGTCAAAGGTAATATAGCGAGATGAGAAAATCAGCACGTAATAGACTCTTCGTTCGTTAATTACCTAAACATGATAAAAAGCTTGGTACCCAGATTCTCATGGGTCCTAGTTGGTTAGATGAGAACATCCATTGCATTTGAATGCACATGATGAGGATGTCGTCGATAAGTATAAGAATTCATCAATAGTTTGTTTTAATTAACAAACAATGACTTTCTTGACTAGAGTAATAAATAATGAGTGTTAATAGTATTAGTTCTAAATTTATTCACTAGGTTTAACAAGTTTTATTTGTTTTGATACATTTGTTGAAGGATCATTTACGATAAATCCTAAGCCAGTTTTATCATGAAATGACTTTTGAATGTTGAGAAGATATTTTAAAGATTTAGAACTATTTTCGAATTTTACCAATGTTTTTGCTTTTTCATTTTCCATTTTAATTTCATGTTTGTAGTCTTGACATTTTTTACATTCAAGATCAATTTCAATATTACTTTCAAGTCTAGACATTTTATCTTCTAAAATAATTTCTTTTTCAAAGTTGTTTTTAGCGGATGTTGAAGATTCGTTTTTAAACATAATTTTTGAGTCAATGTTGCAAAAATGTTTGAAGTTATTTTCCATTTTTTAAAATTCTAATATAAATTGATCATAGCAAAAGTGTTTGGTTTTGGATTGTACCTTATTTGTAGTTGTACATTCTTCATATGCTATACGGTGATCAATTCCATTGTCCATGTCGCTCCATGTTTTGTTTGTAGTTTCGCTTGGATCTAGAAATATGTAGTCCTTGCCATCAATACTTGTGTTCACATTTGTTTGAATAATCTCATAAGCCGTATTATCATCGTCTTCTTTGCACTTGTTGCACCATGATTTATTCACGCTCTTTCTTCGGATTTGGCTCATGTATTCTTCGTTATAGGTACCTTCAATGATCACATTTGAACTAGTAGTACATGTGTTTATTTCAACCGAATATTTGTCTATCAAATTTTCTAGAGTGACTAATTCTTGTGCAACGTCAAGTTTATCATCTTTGGTTTTACATTTCACTTGGTGAATTTTTAAAAGACATTTCCAAATATCATTTGCCGTTTTACAAAAGAATACTCTTTCATATTCAACTCTTGGTAGAGTTTTGTAAATTATTAATTTAGCTTTAGTACTTTTATCAATCTTTGTTTGAAGATTATTATATTGATTTTCAAAATCCATTTTAGGTGGTTGAAGATCACCAATTGAAATGATATGCCAAAGATCAAGATCTATTGATTTCACATAATTTTCAAATTTATTTTTCCATTCAAGAAAATGATCATTTTCAAATAATGGTGATTTTTGCGTAAATTCCTCTTCTAGATATTTTTCAAATTCCATAGATCGTTACAAGTTTTAAAATACAATATATTTTAAAAATCTTGCTAGACATGGCTCTTGATACCAATTGTGGAAAACTAGAAGGGGGGGGGGGTTGAATAGTTTTACGTCTTTTTCGTTTTATTAGTTTTGTAAAAGTTAGCTTCTAAAGTTTAGATGAAAGTTTCAAATCTTTAATGCGGAAATATAGATACAAGTTTATTTACGATTTCGTATAAACACCACTTATGTATAATGCACAATTTCAAAACTCTTTAATGCGAGAATGGCGATACTAGTGTATTTACGATTTTGTATAAACACTACTTAAGTTTAATGTTGGGAAAGAGTTTATAATTTCGTATATCATATATATAAGCATATATATATGTATAAGTGTTTTAATATAAGTTTGTGTACTTGGTTTGTTTTTGAAAGACTAATATTATGAATGAGTTTTAGTTTGATCTTTATGTGAAATCAATATGTGCACAACACAAGCAATAATAATTATGTATGGAATGCTAGTAAGTATGTAATCAAAAAGTGAGAGATGGAAAGATCAAACCGAGAGACAAAGGATTTATAGTGATTCGGCTACAAGGACACCTTCCTTGCCCTACTCCACTCCCCGAGTCACCTACTCGAGAGTTTTCTTCACTAGATCAAAAACCTCCCTTATGGCGGAGAAAACCTTACACACCAAAATACACACCACAACTTTATCACAACACAATCACAACTTCTACACGACTTCTTCACACCAATTTACTTCATACCAATTCTTCCTCACACCGTTCTACTATGCTCCTAGCTTCTTCACAACTTACTACTTCCTAACTCTTTTTCTTCACGCCACTTGTTTCTTCACTCCTTCACTACTAAGTCCTATCCACTACTCCAAGATATACACTACTTCACAACTAATAGGCTTCAAGGTCTTCTCAACTTCAAAGCTTCAACTTCTTTGTCTTCACAACTATTTCCACTTCAATGAACTACCACAACTTATTTCTTCTATCACTAATCCTATCCACCTCTACCTCTTCACTTCTATTACTACTTCACGCCTTCAATAAATCTAGATCCTATATCTAAATCTATCTAACCAATGTATACACTATATTCACCAAGGAATGAATGATATACAAGATGAAATAATCAAACAACTTAGAAAGCAAGATGATACTAAGTTGCAATACTCCTAGTCTTGATCAATAGGAGTATTATTCTCTTTGCACTTGAATGAATGAGGCTTTGGATCACTTGGAAACAAAGGCTTATGAATTATATGATCAAAGGATTTTTTAAGATTGAAATGGAGGTTTGAATCAGAAAGTTTTTGTGCAAAAAGGTGAGGAAAAAATCCAGGTTTAAGGTGGTATTTATAGGCAACAGATTCTGACAGAGGAGCGTGGCCGGTCCCCTTAAATCATGGCCGGCCCTCTTAAAATTAAGGGGACCGCCCTTTATAATTAAGGGGGCCGCCCAGCTGAAACGGCCAGATTCTTTGTCTTTTAGTGGGGAAAGTTTATTTGGTGAAAAACTAACTGATTTTGGTTAAAAATTTGAATTCATATATTTAGTATGAATAAAACATTTTTCTTTATTACCAAAAGTGTTATTCAAAAATATATAATATGTTTATATAATTAAATAAACTTTGTAATACTTAATTAAACTTTCCTTTGATCTTATAATGCATTAAACACTATGTTTATTCATACCTTAAGTGATTAGATAGTGAAAGTGATTATTAACTACTAAATACTTGTTTACGTCATTATCTTTGATTTAATGTGTTTTCGTTTTGTGATTATCAAAACATAGAGATATCGAAAGATATGAATAACGTTTTTAGTCGTTTATTTATATCAACAAACCCAAACACTATATTTTGACAAGTGTAAGGTACATATTGGTCAAACTTTTGGTTGGGCAACTTTTATCAATTATGGGTAACTTTTTCTATTTTTTGAAACTTGGACCAATACAAACATAAACCCAAACGCCTCTACTCAACTCATATATTGGCCAAACTCAGCTCATATATTTTTACTCCACATTGTAGTAAATTTCTTCAGCATTTTTGCATCACTGCCCTAAGAATATGTCTAGTCGTAAAAGAGTTAAGAAGATAAACCCTGACGATAGGGAATGGTCCTACAAGGTACTAAGAGATGTCATATTTCCTGAGATTTATGAGCCATATGGACCAAATACTGAACCAAATATGCAATTGGCAGCTAAAGATCTAGAAGACCTAAGACGGGAAGTATACGGCGAGGAACAACCGGAAGGTGTTAAACCAAGTGGTAGCAATACAATTAAGGTACCACAGTCACAAGTGGAAGGTACTAGTTGCAATAGAAACCGCGACAGAATGCAATTTCTAGCTCCACAAATGGCCATAATCAACAATACAAGGCAACTTCCAAAGATAGATGGGAAACATAAGTATTAGATTGTTTTGTGGTTGGTTTCATTTGTTCATCTTGATAATGTTCAAAAGTTGAAACTTGAAACATGGCTGTAGATTGGTTTACCCTGTTATGTTATTATTTCATCATGATTTTTTTGTGCAACAGCTAAATTTATATTAATCTCCAACTAATTTGTACAAAGTGTATACAAAAATTTCTCTGCATTTAGAATCAATTTGTCTAAGAAACTAAGACATCCAAAATGTGAAAAACACTACACGACTTGTCTGAGTCTGATACAACTCAGTGTTGATTTCCATACCAAATTTGCAGAGATTCAAACTCTCATCCAAATTAGAATCAATTTATGTAATTAATGACTTCCTTAAATCAAACATTCACAATCAATCGTAAACAATGAATTAAACATACAAATTTTAATTCTTATTCATCAAAAGTAACAAACCTTCCATACATAACCTATTTATGTCCATACTAAAAGCATTGAAACACCATAACCATGAAATACTAGAAAAATACAAACATTCAAACACCAAAAACGTTCGAACCAGAGCTCTCTTCCATGCTTTCATCCCTTTGCCTCCTTTCCATCCTTTCTTTCCTTTCTTTGAGTTGTTGATAGATAACTTTAAGATCACTAATCCGTTTTTCTAAATTTAAAGGATCCCTCAACCCGATAGCATTACCAACTTCCTCCACCTCATTGTGATGATCTAAAACCACATTTCGCGGCTCCTCCACCACATTGTGGTTATGCTCCACTACGTTTTGCGGCGGCTCCACCACATTTGGCTACGCCACCACATTGTCCTCCTGCTGCTCATCTGAATTTTCTTCCTCATCCACTCCAAAAACCTCATCCCAATAAAAATCCTATCTGTGAACCCAGTTAAGTATTTGTGTCCTCATCCAGGGATTAACCTACCTATAAGACCCATATTCTGATACGGGTTCATACCCGAATTCATTAAAGACTGCGTCAAACAACATGGTGTTGTTTAAGACGAAGGCGTATTCTTCAGCGTCATTTTGAAACGGTGTAGTTGCTGCCATTGTTAATTGTGTATCTTGGAAAGGGAATATGTGTGTTTTTGTGTGTTCTTACCTAAACAATCGAGGGTTTAAATAGCCTGGGGAAGTGGTTCAATGGTTCCCAAGAGGATAGGCGGGAAAAAGGGGGACAAGGGACCGCCAAAACCAAAATTTGAAAACACCAAAAGTCCAAAACACCATGGCCTGTGTGCTAACTGCCAAGCAGCCATTTAGACATTCATTTACTTTTATAGACATCCATTCCAATACTCAACCATTTAGCAAAGTCCATCCACATATTGAGAAGATCCTAAATAAAAAATGGAAACAAGTTGTTATCAATTTACCTATTGGACTCATTTTTGTACTATAACCTGTTGTTTAAATACGAATATGATTGACGTATTCAATATTGAATGAATATATGTGCAGTGGAGAACCAGTAGAAAATTTTATATCATATGGAACAAATAGAGTTTTAATGTGCCATCACAAATCATGTCCATACTAAACAACCACAACTGTTGGATGAGACTCGCATTTGCATCAACAATGGAAAAAGGAAAAACCAAAAACTAAATTTTCATTATAATTCAAAGTCATTACAATTTGAGGCTTACAGCCATTTGATAACCAACCATTCAACATAAACATACAAAAACAACTACGAAAATATAGCCCCAAAAGACAACAATTATGGTGATACTCTAATCTTCATCAGAGGAGACTTGTTCATGAATCTCCATAAGCTTAGCTTGTCGCTCCTTCTCATGAATCCCATCACTGATATCATTGATTAGATCAGTCAACAAAAGAATCCTTTTACGCTCCCTTTCCTGTGTTTCAACTAGACAACGAAGAATTTGAACTGCTTTTTGGTTGGATGGACGCAGATGATGAGTCTCATTGAGTGCAACCTGACGGTCCTCAACTTTATTTTTGAGTTTATTACGCTCATCCAAGTATCTGTTCAAAGAACCCTTCTCTTCAGTAATTTCATTCTTGAAATAGAACTTGAATTATGTTGCCAAATTATAAGACCCAGATGATGGTTTGATTTCGTTGATGTTGGTGGAAGAAGTAGAAGCCATGGATAATGGATGACGGAGTAGGGTGGCTGATATAATAAGTTATGTTAGAATTATTATTTAGTAAGTTAAGCAGGAATATAAATAGGGGATGACATAACTACTGCAGTAACCGATGCAGGAAGTTCATCTTCCCCATGCAAAACTATCAATTCACCATTCAAAATTAAAAATTTTAAATATAACAAAATAAACCCTTGCACATAACATTTTAGTTAAAAAAAAAGCACATGACACACACAAGTTCAACGTATCAGATAAAAGAGCCTAAATAAGTACCTAATATACCAATGAGTGTCGTACCTTATATTATATTTTGGGAACTCGGAATTCTTGGGTAGAGTCAATCAATATGGGATGATAAGAAGGAAAAAGAGGATATGGCAAAAAATTGTATTTACACCAAAGACACTTCTACGACATCCTCTCTTTCCTTCTTATCATTTTATATTAATTGAGTATGGTTAATGAATGATGCTCTCATTGGTTCGATCCTGGCATAGAATGTTACATGTCTATTGCAGCGTACTTTGTACAACTGTAATAGGCTAAAATGAACATAGTTAACCCTTCTGAGTCCCCCCAACAATTCCTTTTGTTTTGTCATCACTCTTTGACCAAAAGGTTGCACCAAGTAAATTGCTACTACAAATAAAAGTTAAACATATTATATTTGTTTTGGTAACATAATGATTACAATCTGTATTATAGTTACATTAGTGCAGTTATTTTTGACAGTTAATTGCACCTTTTAACATTAAAGTAAATTCAACTATTTATTACATTGAACTTCCAATAAATAAAGTATACTTAATTCAAATGGTGCCTCTTGGTTTTCCCTCGTTTTCATGTATATAGGCAGAGTTCTATTGTGCCTATTTACATCATCCAATCTTAAACACTATTAAAAGCAAATACTATTTGTTAATCCTAATCTAAACCATAACCAAGAATGTCTTCATCCAACACAGTTTCATCATCCAAGAAAAGAGCAGCAACTGATACAAATATTGAGTTGCAGACAGAGAAACCCCCAAAGTATGCAGGTTTATTTTTCTTATTCTTTTAAAAAATTCATTACTTGTATATTATGTGTCGTAATTTTCTTAATCTTTTGTAGAAAGCAATTTATTGATGAAAAAATTGTATCAAAGGATGAGAAAAATAAATGTATGTTACACATTTAATTTTTTGTAATAATCTAATAGAAACTTATTTATGCTTACTACAAATTAATTTGGTTTATTTATATGTAACAGGTATTGTTGAAGAAAAAAAAAACAGCCCTAAGTCAGATGACTATGTATGGGAATTTGACAAAACATACATCCAGTGGGAAAATGAGTTTGAGTTAAAGATGCGGCAAGAAGAAAAGGAAGCAGCAGCAGAGAAAGAAAGAAAAAAATGACTCTCAGAAGATCATGCGAACCAACTGGCCAATATGCCACGGATGAATTTGTTTGAAGATGCTGATAACGCTCAAAGTTAACATGTTTTTATAAGCGTTATTAGTGTTTTGTGTATGTTATTTGGTTATTTTTATATGCTTTTGTCACTAAATCGTATCAAAGTATGTTTTGTAGCATATGTAGCCAAATGCAGGAAAAATGGAGAAAAAGTGTAGGAAATGAAGTATACGCGATTACACGAAGATTCCCGAGCTCAAAAGTCCAATCTGTGAAGTAATTCATATGAGAACCTAAGTTTTGTCATCTCAAAGTTCCAAGTTCAGAAGTTAATCAAGTTTGGATAGTACATAAAGAACTACACAAGTCAAAGTCAAAGTCCAAAGCTGCCAGAAATTACCATCCGATCGGTTGGTGTGAAACCGATCGGATGGCCATAATTACCTCTCTCCATCCGATCGGTGCCAACCCGCAACCGATCGGATGGTCAATACTGCATGTTTTTGTCAACTTTTGTGCACGAATCTTGGTCTTTTGTCCTATTGTTCTAGGCCCTTTTTAGTGTCTTATTGTCCAAGTTCAAGCATTTAAATCCTTATTTATTACCAAGAGTGTTGGACAAGCATATAAGGGACCTCAAAAGTGCATAACTCAACACCATTCAACACACAATTGAAGATACCATTTACTCTCATTACTACACACAATTATTATCATCTTCTAGCTCTCTAAGGAGGAAAACTCGTGCAGCAAGAACCAGGAACTTTGGAGGACCAAAGAAGCAACATTTGGAATCCGAAAATCTCAAGAAATCATCACCAACTCTTAGGTTATCAATACCTTGTCATTTGTTATCAATTTCAAAGCATTGTAAGACTTATAACCATGGATTCTTATGTTAAATATTCTGAGTTTTTTTGCATGTTTGCCATGAGTGGCTAGTAATCTTTTTACACTTGTTTTGATGATGTTTTATACTTAGTGATAGTGATGATTGTGATAACATGTTTTAATTCAATTTCAAGTCAATCCTAAGAACCAATTGTACCTTAAGTTTCATCGTGACATTTGTTTAGTCAAGGTTAACTAATTGATAATAGTTTCAAAGGTCGAAAGATTTGTTATTACTCAACTAGTTATAATCATTTGTCTATGAATGATTGTTTTTCACCATAATTATTCTTAACTAAACAAAGAAACAAGAAGTATGATTGTAATAAGAATTCTTTTATAACATCAAATCGGATTGTTTGTAAACCTTTAGTAGGACGAAAGTTTAAATGTTTATAAACGATTATGATCTTTTTGTCTATGAAGAGGTTACCATTTGTATTGACCATTTCTTAAGAGTATTTGATTGGTAATAAAAGTTTGTCTTGTATTTAAGATATCCACCATACCTTATGAACCTTGGATAGATCTTGAATTGATTGGTTTACACCTAAAGCTTGTTTTTATGAACTAAATTCTTGGCCGAAGTTTAACTTGTAGAAACAATAGATTAGATCACTATCTAATTATCTCAACCAACATGTTATCAAAAGTTATCACAATCATGTGTGTCATTAAGTAGAAAACTAGTCTACACAAGTGTAGTTTTTAATTTATTGAATTTGCTTATTATCATATTTGTGTACATTAGAGATTTACTTTTAGACTTATATTTCGATTCACTCACAAATCCCTGCGAACGATCCCGACTTACCATCATATCTTGCTATAACGGACGAGTACACTTGCTCGTATGTGTTGTTTCTAGATTTGGTAACTCATCCTTATAAATTTAAAACTTGCACTAACAAAAAAGTCCGTTTCTTTAAGTTTTAAAACTTTCACTCACAAATCCCTGCGCCGCTGCCGGGGATTTTGATCGTGTTTCTTTAAGTTTTAAAAGTCCGTTTCTTTTCGTGTTCGTTTTCTAAAAAAAAAAAAAAATTCCGTAGCAACCAACCGATCGGTTTCACTTCTAACCGATTCGGTTTCTCACATTTTAATTTTACCGTAGCGTCCAACCGATCGGTTTGGTTCCTAACCGTTTCGGTTTGATATTTTCTGTTTTTATTTTTTATTTTTTACTTTTCTTGTTCTTTTGTTTAGGTAATTGACTCGATTCTCTTGATAGTTGTATGAACACTCGTTCTACTACTAAAAAGCTTAGTACACCTTTATCCGATCCCGAAAGTTTATTTCGTAAGAAGAGATCTTCAAATATTCTTAATTGGTTTGATAATCTTTCCGAAGAACACCCAATTTCTAATCTTTTTGAACCAATACCCATGGCTGAGGATTTACCCATGTGGGCCGCCAATAGAACCGTAGCACCCACTCCTGGAGCTGCTATTGTTGTCGCCGACCTTGGTGAAAACTTTACCGTTAAAGGTCACCATTTTTCTATGATCAAAGACCATTAATTTGATGGCCGTTCGTGGGCCGATCCGCATAAACACATTGCCGAATTCATTGAAATTTGTGGCATGTTTCGTTATGGAGATACTAATGTCGATGCTATCAAGCTCAAAATTTTTCCATCATCACTCGCCGGAGATGCCAAAGTATGGTATAACGAATTAACACCAGGAACTATTAATACTTGGGAGGAGATGAGGCAAGGTTTTGTAAGCCGATTCTTTCCACCTGCCATGTATGATAGATTAATTGGAGAAATCCGTGCTTTTTCACAGAATCCTAATGAATCTCTTGTTGAAGCTTGGCTTCGCATGAAAGATTTGCTTCGAAGTTGTCATGGTCATAATTTAGGACGAGGAACAATAATCCAAATCTTTTATCATGGTCTTGATGAAGCATCTCAAGCAATCCTTGATGCCGGAGGAATTTTCCTTTACAAAACACCAAATGAGGCATATCAACTTCTTGAAGATCGAGTACTTCTTAAACTCGATTGGTCAAAAGATTCCAAAACCAAAGCCTTACGGAAAACCGTTGCTTTTGCCGAAAGTTCAGATAATTCTAAACTCATGGACAAAATAGAAGCATTGTCTTCTAAAATGGACTCGCAATACAAAGATATAAAAGGAGAGATGAATGAAATGCGAGATGGCTGTAATCACTGTGGAGGAAATCACACATCATCCGAGTGTGATGACCAACCTATGAATGGACCCAACGAAGGGGAAGCCAATTATGTCCAAGGAGGATATCGTGGAGGAGGTTTTCGTGGTTATTATTATGGAAGAAGTTCTGGAAATTGGCATGATCGCCAACAAAGGGATAACAACCGTGATTTTCAACCTCGAATAGAAAATCCAAACCCAACAAATTCAGATAAAAAGGAAGAATCTAATTTCGAAAAAATGATGCGAGAATTCGTAAATGCTCAAAGAACCACAAATGAGTTTGTAAAAACTCAATTTTTCAATCTCAAAACCAAAGTCGAGCAAGGTCAGAAAAATCATCAAGCTTCTATTCAGGATCTTGAACAAAAATTTGGTAGACTTTCTGATCAATTTTCTTCTCGAATTCCTGGTACATTACCAAGTAACACCCAATCCAATCCAAAACCATCTGGATCAAACGATAAGAATTATCGTCCACCACACAACAGAAATGAGCATATCAATGTTGTATTCACTCGAAGTGGTCTCCCATATGATCCACCATCCATTCCTACCGATAATACTCTTATTCAAGAAGAGGAGGAAGAAGCTGAGGAAGAAGCAGTAGAAAAAGAACCAACCCCAAATCCAACCGTTCCACCAATAAAGCCTTATACACCGAAAATACCATATCCACAAGCCCTAAGAAAAGAGAAAAGAGAGGAGCGAAATAAGAAGTTTTTTAAGATGATCAAAGAAGTTAGAATTAACGTACCCCTCGTTGATGTTCTAGCTGGAATGCCCAATTATGGGAAATTTTTGAAAGAACTTCTTAATAATCGAAACAAGTTAGAACAAATTTCCGCTACCGTTCTTAATGAAGAATGCTCTGCTATAATTCAAAACAAAATTCCACCAAAACTTGGAGATCCCAGAAGTTTTCTTATACCATGTACATTAGGAAACAACATCACATGTGATGCTTTAGCCGATTTAGGTGCAAGTATCAATTAGAAAGTTATTGTAGTAGGACTCCTTGGCCTATAAAAGGAGGATCCCAGGGTTAGATTATGTACGTATTGGTTTAGTTTTCGTTTACACTTCAAGGTTGTAAAACCCTAGCATTGTTGAGTGCTCGTATTAATAATATTGAAGTGTTGATAGAGAATTATTCTTCTTAAGTTAAGCTTTTATATTCCGCATTCAAGCTTAAGTGTTTACTTTAAGTCAACTTCTATATAAGATCGTTTGCTCAACTGGGATCAACAAGTGGTATTAGAGCTTGTGATCTAGAAGTTGTAATCAAGAAGAAACTGTTCTTTGCAAGTTTGCTGTTCCTAATTAACTGCTGAAGATGGGTGATGACACATATATGGTGACTGCTTCAAAGGTACCCATGCTCAATCCTGGAGAGTATGAACTGTGGAAGATGAGAATTCGACAATACATTCGCATGATTGACTATAACATGTGGAATGTTATCATGAATGGTGACTCTTTACCAAAGAAGGGTACTGATGGTAAAGAGATACCAATCAAGACTGCTGAAGATAATTCTATAAGGAAGATGGAGATCAAGGCTCACAGTATTCTTTTGATGGGAATACCTAATGAGTTTCAGTTGGACTTTGAGAGTTGTGAGACTGCTAAAGAATTAATGGATGCTATTGAATTCAGGTTTGGAGGGAATGATGCTACCAAGAAGTCAAGGAAGAACATGTTGAAGCATCAATTTGAGAACTTTACTGCTGAAAGTGGAGAGAAGATTATTGGCACCTACAACAGGCTCAATCAACTTGTTAGTCATCTAAAGCTTGTTGGCTATGTGGTTCCACAAGAAGATGTGAATCTCAAGTTTCTCAGAAGTCTTGCACCTGAATGGAGTATGCACACTGTGTCACACCCCCAATTTACCTGACTTGCAGCGGAATGGAATGCCTGGGGGTGTAACTGTCATAGCACCATAACAAGGAAATATTGAACGACCTAAAGTGTCGTTTGGAAAATACATATCGTTTGATTTAGTTCAAAAGCATCCAGTGCTACAAAACATAGGTCCCCAAAAGTTGAAATGTTTACAGAAAACAAGTTCAGTAAATGTCAAACGATAATATACACAAGTGCATGAAAAATCCCAAAATGTAGTGCGTCATCCCTGGCACACCCTAATGATACTCCATGCATGTAATATGATGTTGCCTTAGTTACCTGAAAATACATTGCGAAAACGGTCAACACGAATGTTGGTGAATAATCATAGGTTTATGAAATATAATGTTTGTACGGCCACCACAAGTATAAGTGCATGACAAAAGTCACGTAAAATAGTACAATAGACCTTAAGCTCATGACACCGAAGCTATGACTGATGAAATTCTATGCCCCTCCCGAATGTTCTGCCAAACACTCAAATGTAAAAGACATGACATGCATCCGCTTACTGTTGGTAATCACTACCACGGATGGAGGCGTCACCCTCGATAGATCTATCCACTCACTCTCGCTTAGCGGTAAATTAACGGTTCATGATGTTACAGGGGACTTATCACATGGCAGACAAGCTACTTAAGCTATGTACATAGGTTTTGATACTTGGGCTCGTACTGAAATGGTGCAATGTATTCTCCCCCGTGGGATTTGAAAACAATAAAAATGTATACGGGGCTATGAATACTCACCTCAACTGATGATACTGATATGAAATGAAGTGAACAACAATGATCGGTTAACTGCTGCAACCTAAAATGAATGATGAATGTTCTCATTTAGATCACCAAATGATGTTTATGAATGTCCATGCTCATGTTTCTATACCACTCTACTCTTTGGAAAAACACTTGTGTTAACAAAAATATATAATCCAAGAATTTGGAAAATATTGCTATTAGAAAATATAAATAGCTAGTTATAATATATATATACTTATATATATATAACGTAAGTTTCCATGTTAGCGTTGAAATACTCGGGTTGTAATCCTTGAAATGATGAAAACATACTCATAATAACTAATACTACGTTAGTTATAAAGCTCGGTACTTGATATTACTTCTAGCTTGAAAATGTACTTCGTAGTTTTTGCGCCAAATTATATTAAAAGCTGTCAAATATAAAAGGGTTTTAGCCGATATTCAAACGAGTATATCTTTGTCGTTACTTGTCCGTTTTACTTGTTCTTTATATCCACGGTTTCGTCTTAGTATGTAGTAATATATTTTGGAAAGCTCGGCTCCTCCGGGTTACGTCTAAAGTCTCTTTTTGTACCATGAAAAACGTCCAACAGCAACTATTTTCAGAAAAATACTTTTCGTCAACAATCTTGCAAAAATCATAACTTCTTCGTTATAAGCTCTTTTTAATCCGTTCTTTCGCCTACGGATTCGTTTTTGAAAGTATTTTCTAAAAATTTTGCCAAAGTTTCCTTGGTGTTTACTGATTTTCCAGATTTTTACAAAACGGGACAGCATGTCTAAAATAGGTTCCAAATCAAGTTTCCAAGGTCAAAAACTAATTTCTACCATCACCAAACCTCTTGTAATCACCACATGACTAATCTAATCCTACCATACACCTTCTTAGGGTGCCATGGACTCCTAACCAAGTTATTAGAGCAAGGGAATGCATAACTAAAAAGTTAGGGTTTGTATGTTTCTTTTTAGACAAAATAAAGTGTGGTATAGCTACTTGTACATGGTTTTTAGCATGATACTTATGTAATACATGTAAAAATAGGATGATCCATGAAAAAATAAAGATGAAAACTTACTTGACAAAATGAGATGATTATAGGATGATTATGCTTGATGTTCTTGTGTTTTTGTTGCTTGATTCTTGATTAGTCTTGTAAAATGAACAAGTTTTGTGTTTTACTTTATGGAAAATGATCACTTGATCCTTGTGATGATTATGGGTCGTGGGTTTGGAGATGGAAATGGGGAAGATGAGATGAAAAATGTTCTTAGCTTAAAAGGTGAATTATGATTTTGGAAAATTAGTAAAGTTAGGTTATAATGTGTTTATTAGTAAAATACTTAGGAGTTAATGCAATAGGTTAAAGGGGTGGTCTTGGGGCCGGTTTTCAAAGGGTAGGAGGGGGGGGGGGGGTTAGGGTACTTGGTATTTAATTAGAAAACCATGTAAGAATTTGCACTAGTTTGTGGTTTTTAGTTACGATCGGGTATCGGTTTTATTAGAAATAAATGTTCACGAAGTATACCGGGATGAAATTTGTTATAATAATGTTAAAAACATATTAAAAATATGTTGGGTACATTTACTGAGTGATCGGGTGATTATTGTTTAGTTTTAACGAAAACCGTCGTTATATTCATACGCGTACGTTAAAAATAAAATAAATTTCCAAAATACTGGGTAACTGAATGTTATAACTTTTAAGATGTTAAAATGGATATAAAAATATGTCGGGACCATTGTGGGAATATTTAGATATATTCGTCGTGTATAAACCGGGTGTTAACGTTTATTATAATTACGTATACGTAAAAACGTTAAATGTACTGAATATAGAAATTTGAAAATCCTGAGAGTGGTATAACATGAAAATGCTGTCATGATGATATGCAGACTATCCCCAGTCCGTATGCAGTGTACTTAACACTAATGAAATGAATTCGCACCTAAACCAATCCGGTTACGCGAATTTGAATACCCGTAAACTAAATTTACGATGAAATGAGTAATGCACGTGAATGATGAAATATTTTCCGGAAATGAATAGTGTTCAGTGAATAGTAAATTTCCCAAATGGTTCTCAGAATATCAAACTGACCTCGAAAATGATGAATAGTAAAACGATGAATAGTGTTTTGATGAATAGTGATTTATGAATAGTAAAAAGTCGAAGTTTGGGAAAATGACCTGAAATGGTATATGACGTGAAATGGTGAGTTGTGACATCCGCCCACCCAAATAGGAATTCAGTCCCTGAATTCAGCTAGTGTTGGTCTCTGGAATTGGTTTGGTGAAAAGGTGTGGATACTTGCGTTGCATCTGGTCCTCTCGTTCCCATGTAAACTCAGGACCTCTTCGAGAATTCCAGCGAACCTTAACGATCGGAATTCTACTCTGCTTTAACTGCTTGACCTCTCGGTCCATGATTTCAACTGGTTCCTCCACAAAGTGAAGCTTGTCATCTAGCTGAATCTCTTCTAATGGTATAACTGAAGACTCATCTGAAAGGCATTTCTTGAGGTTTGAGACATGAAATGTATTATGTACGTTGCTGAGTTCTGATGGTAGTTCAAGCTTGTAAGCTACTGGACCAATCCTTTCCAGTATCTTAAATGGACCAATGTATCTCGGGTTCAACTTTCCACGCTTTCCAAATCGTATCACGCCCTTCCAAGGCGAGACTTTCAACATGACCTTGTCTCCAACCTGGAATTCCAATGGTTTACGTCTAACATCTGCGTAGCTCTTCTGTCGGCTTCTAGCTGTTTCAAGCCTATCTCGAATCTGTATTATCTTTTCTGTTGTTTCCCTAACCATTTCTGGACCTGTGCATTGTACCTCTCCAACTTCTGCCCAACAAACTGGTGAACGACACTTACGACCATACAATGCCTCAAATGGTGCTGCTTTAATACTTGAATGGTAACTGTTGTTATAAGAGAACTCGATTAATGGCAAATGGTTAGCCCAACCATTTCCAAAGTCAATCACACACGCTCGCAGCATGTCCTCCAGTGTCTGAATAGTTCTCTCACTCTGACCATCAGTCTGTGGATGGTAAGCAGTGCTCATGTCTAACTTGGATCCAAAGGAATCTTGTAATGACTTCCAAAAGTTTGAAGTAAAACGACTATCCCTGTCTGAAATGATAGAAACTGGTGCTCCATGCCTCGAGACTATTTCCTTGACATAAAGTCTAGCAAGCTGTTCCATGGAATAAGTCTCTCTAATAGGGATAAAATGTGCTGATTTAGTAAGACGATCAACAATTACCCATATAGCATCGAAACCTCCTGACGTCTTGGGTAGTTTAGTAACAAAGTCCATTGTAATACGTTCCCACTTCCATTGTGGAATTTCTGGTTGTTGAAGTAGTCCTGACGGTTTCTGGTACTCGGCTTTCACTTTAGCACAAGTAAGGCATTTGCTGACGTATGTAGCTATTTCTGCTTTCATGTTCGGCCACCAATACAGCTTTTTGAGATCCTGATACATCTTGTCAGAACCTGGGTGAATAGAGTACTTTGACTTATGTGATTCATGCATAATCAAATCTCGTACTCCACCATAGAGTGGTATCCAACTTCGATCCTTGAAGCATAACACTCCATCTGCTCTCTTAACGAAACCATTCTTGCTTTCTGGCATACCATAAAGTTTCTCCTGTGGCCGATTTTCCTCCTTGAGAGCCTCAATCTGAGCTTCTAAGATTTTTGATGGTAATGGTGAAATAATAGTCATTCCCAATGACCTGACCCTCAAAGGTTTGAGTCGTTCCTTTCTGCTAAGTGCATCTGCTACGACATTTGCTTTTCCTGGGTGATATCGGATTTCACAATCGTAATCACTCAACAATTCTAGCCAACGACGTTGTCTCATGTTAAGTTCCTTTTGATCAAGTATATGCTGTAAGCTCTTGTGGTCAGTAAAAATTACACATTTAGTACCATAAAGGTAGTGTCTCCAAATCTTGAGTGCAAAAACAACAGCACCCAACTCCAAGTCGTGTGTAGTGTAATTCTTCTCGTGTGTCTTAAGCTGTCTAGATGCATAAGCTATCACCTTCTCATTTTGCATTAGCACAGCTCCAAGTCCTTTATGCGAAGCATCGCAATATACCACAAAGTTCTCAATACCTTCTGGTAGTGACAAAATCGGTGCACTACAAAGCTTCTGCTTCAATAACTGAAATGCAGATTCTTGTTTCTCTCCCCACTCGTACTTCTGATTCTTTTGTGTCAGCTTAGTCAGCGACTTCGCTATCTTAGAAAACCCTTCGATGAACCTTCTGTAGTATCCTGCAAGTCCTAAGAATTGACGAATTTCTGTAGGAGACTTGGGCGTAGCCCAATCCTTTACTGCCTCAATCTTTGCTGGGTCGACTTGTAATCCTTGGCTATCAATGACATGGCCAAGAAATTGAACTCTTTGTATCCAAAAGTCACACTTTGAAAATTTGGCATACAATTGCTCCTTCTTGAGTAGTTCCAATATTGTTCTGAGGTGTGCTTCATGCTCCTTCTTACTCTTGGAATAAATCAGGATATCGTCAATGAACACAATCACATACTTATCAAGATATGGTTTGCATACTCTGTTCATGAGATCCATGAATACCGCAGGTGCATTCGTTAATCCAAAAGGCATCACTTGAAACTCATAATGACCATAACGTGTTCTGAATGCTGTCTTCGGGATATCTTCTTCCCGAACTCTGAGTTGATGGTAACCTGATCTTAAATCAATCTTAGAATAAAAACAGGAACCTTGTAGCTGATCAAACAAGTCATCAATCCTAGGTAGTGGATAACGATTCTTCACCGTTAACTTGTTCAGCTCACGATAGTCTATACACATTCTGAAAGATCCATCCTTCTTCTTCACAAACAAAACCGGTGCTCCCCAAGGCGAAGAACTCGGTCTAATGAATCCTTTGTCTAAAAGCTCTTGCAACTGGTTAGACAATTCTTGCATTTCAGAAGGTGCAAGTCTATATGGTGCTCGTGCAATTGGTGCAGCTCCTGGCACCAACTCAATCTGAAACTCAACCTGACGTGTAGGTGGCAGTCCTGGCAATTCTTCCGGAAAAACTTCTGGAAATTCCTTAACAATGGGCACATCTTCAAGTCGTTTCTCATCCGACTTCTTTTCCGTTATGTGAGCCAAGAATGCATAACAACCCTTCTTTATGTACTTCTCGGTTTTAATGCATGATATGATACTGAGTCTAGTTCCACTTCGCTCCCCGCGAACAACCAAAGTTTCACCTCCATAAGAAAGATGAACAACTTTCTCATCACAAATGATCCTTGCACGGTGTCGCGACAACCAATCCATACCGATAACGATGTCAAAACTTCCAAGTTCTACGGGCATAAGGTCTATATTGAATGGGTGATTTAGGAAATTGATGGTGCAACCACGGATAACTGTGTTTGTGTTAACTAAAGACCCATCGGCTAATTCAACAATGTAGGGAATGTCTAAGGTAGTTGGTTCTATGTTAAGTAAAGGTGCAAATGTACTAGAAACAAAACTTCTATCCGCTCCTGAATCAAATAAAATGGATGCATAACGATTATTAACGAGGAACGTACCCGTAACTACATTCGGGTCCTCACGGGCATCTTCTCCTCCCATGACATAAGCCCTTCCTCGAGCTACTCCTCCCTGATTCCCAGCTCTTTGATCATTCCTCTTTGGGCAATTGTACTGGAAATGACCCAACTCTCCACAACCATAACATGCTCCTGGTTGGTTCTGATTATTTGTTCCTCGTGGTGCTTTGCAGTCCTTAGTCCAATGACCGACCTTTCCACAGTTCTGACAAGCTCTAGGACAATTCCCAGGGTTATGATGAGTTCGACATTTGTTACACTTGGGTAGTTTTCCATTATACCCTTTTCCCTCTGTTGGTCCTGCAGCATAGACCTTTGCCGCATCCTGCCTCTTAGGTGCTGGTTGGTTAGCATTCCCACCTTGGTTATTATCAAACTTCCTCTTGTTGTTATTGTTGTTTTGGTTATTGGGGTAGTTGCGGTTTCGGTTATTGTTATAGTTGTTGTTGTTGTTGTTTCGATTGTTGTTGTAGTTGGTGTTGTTGGAACGGTTATTGTTGTTATTTGCAGCAGACTTTCCTTTCAGCACTTGGACCATAAGTTTCTGAGTTATACGAATGGCCTCCTCCATTGTTTGTGGGTCGAAAGACATCACATCCCCTCGGATGCTTTCGGGTAATCCCCCAGTAAAGTTCTCCATCTTTTTCTCATCATCCGGAACCATAGTTGGACACAGTGTAGCCAACTCCTGAAACTTCCTGATATAAGTTTCAATGTCATCTCCTTTAGTCACTAACTGGTAGAACTCTGTTTCCAACTTTTGCACCTCAGTACGAGGGCAAAACTTCTTGGTCATCAGCTTTTTGAATTCAGCCCAAGTGAGTTTGTAAGCATTCTCCATGCCAATGGGCTGAGCATACGAATTCCACCAAGACATGGCTTCATCCAGCAGCATACCTGTAGCAAACTTTACCTTGTTAACCTCCTGACAACCACACATGAGAAAGACGTTCTCAGTCTTCTCAAACCAGCGAATTAAAGCAATCGCTCCCTCAGTGCCCTTATACTTGATAGGATCACTAGTCTTGAAATCCTTCCAAGTACATTCACGCCTAGCAGTGGGTTGAACCACTTCAGCAGTAGGTGGAACCTCAGCATTCCTAGCAGCAACTTCAGCTCTCTCAGTCTCCAGAGCTTCTGCTATACTATCCCTGACCAACTTGCGGATAGCTGCTTGTGTCATAGCAGGTTTTGGCGCCATATTTCTGATAAATAATAATCGACAACAACCATGAGAGAACTATAATAGAAATAGTCATCGTACAAAAATATACGCCCACAACATGTATATATATACAACCACAACAAGTATAAATATAACCACGACATGTACGAGTACAACCACAACCTGTAATAATACAACCACGACACGTATAGATACGTTAACCATAAAGAGCAACCATGAAACATCATAATTATAATCACAACACCTGAATATAATACATGAAAATTTCGGCCTACATGGACCGATATATATATATAGCACAACATTTCCAACATAGTAGAGTCGCACTTGATATATATTTGTTTGTACAACAACCAAAAGACTACAAGTTCTTGAACTACGTCCCACACCTCGGGACTAGGAAATAGTAAAAGCTAATATAATACTAGTCTATGTCTATGCACCTCCAGGTGCTCCAGATGGTCCAGGCTCTCCCCTCAAGCGGCGAATCTCACGATCCATCGCAACCACGATCTCCTCCAGATGCTGGACTCGTAACTGAGTAGAAACATCCCTGCTCTCCATCCCTGTCAACCTCTCACGAAGCACTGCCAACTCCTCAACCTGCTCCTCGACAGCCTCAAGTCGAGTAGTAATGATCTCATCAACTCTATACTCCAACCTATCTACTTGCTCCTGCTGAGCACCCAACTGATCCTCTAATGTGACGGCTGTAGGGCTCCCAGCCGCAGCCGCTCTAGAACTCTCACCTAACAGTAAACCCTCTATCTGCTTCTCAACCGCCTCTAGTCGAGGAATGATATCCACATCAACCCTATAGTCTAAACTATCAATCTGATCCTGATGAGCCCCCAGCTGGCCCTCTAATGTAACCTCTGCAGGCTCCCTAACAACAGTAGGCTCACTAGCAACAGTAAGCTCACTAGCAACAGTAGGCTCACTAGCAACAGTAAGCTCTCTAGCAACAGTAGGCTCCCTAGCTGCTGCTGCTCTCGAACACTCCCCTACCTGGTACACTGGTGGTGGTTCTGCTGATTCTGACTCTGTAGTGGTAGGTGAATCTGGAATGGTAAACCTTGCGCGCTTCCTAAGCGGCAAGAGTGAGGTGGATATAAGGGTAGCAGTGGGTATGGCTGGTGGTGGTGTAGGCACAGTAGGACTAGGTAGGTTCCTATAAGTAGATGTAGGATAACGAACTCTCTTACTAGCAACCTGGATAGTTTTCTCCCTACGAAACATAAGTCTAGGTTCTGGTGGACTAGTGGTAGCAGGGGATGATGTATCAGTGGGTGTACAGGTAATCTCGGGTGGTGCAATAGGGGCAACATAAGGAGTAGGAGCCGTCTCCTCATCCTCAAAAGGCTCTGTTTCCTCACCTGATGCCGATAATGGCAACACAGGTACAAGAGGAATAGGTGGTGGTGAACGGGCAGTAGAAGACATAGAGCCTTCAATATCGGAGTCTGAGATGGTGTACAGTATAACAACATTTGAGTTTGCAGACATGGTTCTGTGATAATCAAGGTGAAATAAAATGAATAACTCGTAATGAAATCACCAAAATCAATGAACATGCACTTATGATGAAATGATGAGATGCTATGATAATGTGGTTATAGTCTAGGGTCAATGATACATCCTAGTTCTCTATAACCTTAGCTCTGGTACCAATCTGTCACACCCCCAATTTACCTGACTTGCAGCGGAATGGAATGCCTGGGGGTGTAACTGTCATAGCACCATAACAAGGAAATATTGAACGACCTAAAGTGTCGTTTGGAAAATACATATCGTTTGATTTAGTTCAAAAGCATCCAGTGCTACAAAACATAGGTCCCCAAAAGTTGAAATGTTTACAGAAAACAAGTTCAGTAAATGTCAAACGATAATATACACAAGTGCATGAAAAATCCCAAAATGTAGTGCGTCATCCCTGGCACACCCTAATGATACTCCATGCATGTAATATGATGTTGCCTTAGTTACCTGAAAATACATTGCGAAAACGGTCAACACGAATGTTGGTGAATAATCATAGGTTTATGAAATATAATGTTTGTACGGCCACCACAAGTATAAGTGCATGACAAAAGTCACGTAAAATAGTACAATAGACCTTAAGCTCATGACACCGAAGCTATGACTGATGAAATTCTATGCCCCTCCCGAATGTTCTGCCAAACACTCAAATGTAAAAGACATGACATGCATCCGCTTACTGTTGGTAATCACTACCACGGATGGAGGCGTCACCCTCGATAGATCTATCCACTCACTCTCGCTTAGCGGTAAATTAACGGTTCATGATGTTACAGGGGACTTATCACATGGCAGACAAGCTACTTAAGCTATGTACACAGGTTTTGATACTTGGGCTCGTACTGAAATGGTGCAATGTATTCTCCCCCGTGGGATTTGAAAACAATAAAAATGTATACGGGGCTATGAATACTCACCTCAACTGATGATACTGATATGAAATGAAGTGAACAACAATGATCGGTTAACTGCTGCAACCTAAAATGAATGATGAATGTTCTCATTTAGATCACCAAATGATGTTTATGAATGTCCATGCTCATGTTTCTATACCACTCTACTCTTTGGAAAAACACTTGTGTTAACAAAAATATATAATCCAAGAATTTGGAAAATATTGCTATTAGAAAATATAAATAGCTAGTTATAATATATATATACTTATATATATATAACGTAAGTTTCCATGTTAGCGTTGAAATACTCGGGTTGTAATCCTTGAAATGATGAAAACATACTCATAATAACTAATACTACGTTAGTTATAAAGCTCGGTACTTGATATTACTTCTAGCTTGAAAATGTACTTCGTAGTTTTTGCGCCAAATTATATTAAAAGCTGTCAAATATAAAAGGGTTTTAGCCGATATTCAAACGAGTATATCTTTGTCGTTACTTGTCCGTTTTACTTGTTCTTTATATCCACGGTTTCGTCTTAGTATGTAGTAATATATTTTGGAAAGCTCGGCTCCTCCGGGTTACGTCTAAAGTCTCTTTTTGTACCATGAAAAACGTCCAACAGCAACTATTTTCAGAAAAATACTTTTCGTCAACAATCTTGCAAAAATCATAACTTCTTCGTTATAAGCTCTTTTTAATCCGTTCTTTCGCCTACGGATTTGTTTTTGAAAGTATTTTCTAAAAATTTTGCCAAAGTTTCCTTGGTGTTTACTGATTTTCCAGATTTTTACAAAACGGGACAGCATGTCTAAAATAGGTTCCAAATCAAGTTTCCAAGGTCAAAAACTAATTTCTACCATCACCAAACCTCTTGTAATCACCACATGACTAATCTAATCCTACCATACACCTTCTTAGGGTGCCATGGACTCCTAACCAAGTTATTAGAGCAAGGGAATGCATAACTAAAAAGTTAGGGTTTGTATGTTTCTTTTTAGACAAAATAAAGTGTGGTATAGCTACTTGTACATGGTTTTTAGCATGATACTTATGTAATACATGTAAAAATAGGATGATCCATGAAAAAATAAAGATGAAAACTTACTTGACAAAATGAGATGATTATAGGATGATTATGCTTGATGTTCTTGTGTTTTTGTTGCTTGATTCTTGATTAGGCTTGTAAAATGAACAAGTTTTGTGTTTTACTTTATGGAAAATGATCACTTGATCCTTGTGATGATTATGGGTCGTGGGTTTGGAGATGGAAATGGGGAAGATGAGATGAAAAATGTTCTTAGCTTAAAAGGTGAATTATGATTTTGGAAAATTAGTAAAGTTAGGTTATAATGTGTTTATTAGTAAAATACTTAGGAGTTAATGCAATAGGTTAAAGGGGTGGTCTTGGGGCCGGTTTTCAAAGGGTAGGAGGGGGGGGGGGGGGTTAGGGTACTTGGTATTTAATTAGAAAACCATGTAAGAATTTGCACTAGTTTGTGGTTTTTAGTTACGATCGGGTATCGGTTTTATTAGAAATAAATGTTCACGAAGTATACCGGGATGAAATTTGTTATAATAATGTTAAAAACATATTGGGTACATTTACTGAGTGATCGGGTGATTATTGTTTAGTTTTAACGAAAACCGTCGTTATATTCATATGCGTACGTTAAAAATAAAATAAATTTCTAAAATACTGGGTAACTGAATGTTATAACTTTTAAGATGTTAAAATGGATATAAAAATATGTCAGGACCATTGTGGGAATATTTAGATATATTCGTCGTGTATAAACCGGGTGTTAACGTTTATTATAATTACGTATACGTAAAAACGTTAAATGTACTGAATATAGAAATTTGAAAATCCTGAGAGTGGTATAACATGAAAATGCTGTCATGATGATATGCAGACTATCCCCAGTCCGTATGCAGTGTACTTAACACTAATGAAATGAATTCGCACCTAAACCAATCCGGTTACGCGAATTTGAATACCCGTAAACTAAATTTACGATGAAATGAGTAATGCACGTGAATGATGAAATATTTTCCGGAAATGAATAGTGTTCAGTGAATAGTAAATTTCCCAAATGGTTCTCAGAATATCAAACTGACCTCGAAAATGATGAATAGTAAAACGATGAATAGTGTTTTGATGAATAGTGATTTATGAATAGTAAAAAGTCGAAGTTTGGGAAAATGACCTGAAATGGTATATGACGTGAAATGGTGAGTTGTGACACACTGTTGTTTGGAGGAATAAGCCTGACTTTGAAACCATGAAATTGGAAAGCCTCTATAACAATTTAAGAGTGTATGAACCAGAATTATCTACTTCATCTACTTCTGGTTCACAAAATCTTGCCTTTGTATCTTCAAAGTCAAAAGGGTCTAAAGAATCTCACTCTGCTGCTTATGGAGTATCTACTGCTGATGGATCTGCTGCTAGTTCTCATGATAATAACTCCACCAGTGATATGGCTTTATGTGCATTCTTGGCTGATCTAACATCAAGTATAAGGTCACAGGCACTAAATCAAGATCTGGATCACCTTGATGAAGATGATCTTGAAGAGATGGATCTTAAATGGCAGATGGCCATGTTGACCTTGAGAGCTAGAAAATTCTGGAAGAAAACTGGAAAAGAGATCAAGTACAGACCTAAAGAAAATGTTGGCTTTGACAAGTCAAAGATAGATTGTTACAACTGTAACAGGAAAGGTCACTTTGCCAGAGAATGTAGAGCTCCAAAGAAGAATGGTGAAGCATCAAAGAAGACTGAAGAGACAAAGAATACTACTACTGCATTAGTGACTTGTGATGGATTGGGAGAGTATGATTGGAGTGATTTGGCTGATGAAGAACCAAATTATTACTTGGTGGCTCAAGTTAAGCCTGAAGTGCATAACTTTGCACTTATGGCTTATTCATCATCATCTTCTGGATCTGACTCTGAGGTATCTAATGATTCTGATTTATCTGAGTGTTCTTTTAAGTCTTGTGCTGATACTATAGAAGAACTTAAGTCTAGGAATGAGAGTCTAAATAAAGAAGTTGAAAACCTAAAACTTGATAACTTAGGTTATAAAGTAGGTATTCAAAATGTTGAAAGAAGACTTGAGTACTTAAAAGAGTGTGAGATGGAATATGTAGATAGAATTAACCAACAAGATGTTAAAATTTTTAAGAAAAACAGTGAAATTGAGTTTCTTAAAAATAAATTAGAAGAAGCAGAAAAAGATAGAGATGAAGCTCTTGCTGAAAAAGAAAAACATATAGTAAGAGTAAACAAACAGCAATATGCTTCTGATTTGGTTAATAAATCTATTGAGAGTACAATAATGAGGAAAGGAAGTAGAATAGGTTACAATGAGGTTGCTCCTCCTGTTAAGAGTGCCTATGCTCCACCAGGAAAAGAATTGTCCTTCATTAGTGAGCTGAATATAGAAAAACCATTAGGTGAGTCTAGTACATGTGTCTTAGAAACACCTAAGGTAGAAGGTAGAAAATTTCCTGATGCTCCCATTATTGAAGATTGGTATTCAGATAGTGATGAGGAACAAGAACAGGTTGAACTAGAACATAATGTAGTAAAGGAAGAAATTCCTGCTAAAATTGAAAAAGTTGAGCCTAAAATTGAACAAGTGAAGTTTGTGAAACCTGTGCTAGGTCAAGGTATCTCTAGAAGAATGGTTGAGTATAAAGAGGTTTCTAGAGAAAGAATGAATGGTTTTAATAATAAGCCTAGGGGTAATCAGAGAAACTTTAATAACCTAGTTTCAAACAAATTAGGTAGTGAGTTTCAATTAATGAAAAAGGCTTGTTATAAGTGTGGTAGCTTTGAACATTTGATTAATAGCTGTCATGACCACAAGAAACCTGTTTGGAATCAATACTCTAGGGTGAATCACAAATATGTTAATCAGAATACTCACCCTCATCCAAATAGAAACATGATTCCTAGGGCTGTGTTGCTAAGATCTGGTGCAACTAGATCAATTTATGATGTTAAATCAAATGGTGCTTTTAAAACCACAACTGGTTCTGTTGCTGGCTCTACTGCTAGTAAGCACTCTGCTGCTAGTACAAAACTTTCTACTTCTGGGCCAAAAGTTTTGTCAAATACAGTTGTTGGAAATCATTTTTATGCTGTTAAGGCCTCAGCTTGTTGGATTTGGAAACCAAAATCAAATGTTACAAACAATGTTTCCAAAACCAGCAGTGCATCAAGTGACTTAAAGAAATTTAATTATGTTGATGCACAAGGCAGATCCAAGTCAGTAATGGCTTGGGTCCCCAAGAGAAACTAATTTCTCTATTTTCATGTGCAGGGTAATCTACTGGATGAGCTTAAAGATATGGTCATAGTTGATAGTGGATGCTCTGGACATATGACAGGGGATGGGTCTCAGCTTGATGATTTTGGGGCTTTTGATGGTGGCTATGTTGCTTTTGGGAATGATCCAAAAGGTGGAAAGATTATTGGTAGAGGCACTTTAAAGACTGGGAATTTGGACTTTGAGAAGGTGTTTCTTGTGAAAGGGCTTAAGTTTAACCTCTTTAGTGTTTTTCAAATGTGTGACAAAAGGAATTTTGTTCTTTTTACAGACACTGAATGTATGATCCTTTCTCCTGATTTTCAGTTGCCAAATGATAAATTTGTGCTATTGAAGGTCCCTAAAAATGAAAATATATACAGTGACCATATTAAGAACATTGTTCCCAAAAGAGCTTTAACTTGTCTAATTGCAAAAGCTACTGTTGATGAGTCTAAATTATGGCATAGAAGACTTGGGCATTTGAACTACAAGACAATGAATAAGTTGGTGAAAGGAAATCTGGTAAGAGGAATGCCCACAAAGTTGTTTGAAAACTGTGAGACTTGTATTGCTTGTCAGAAGGGAAAACAACACAGAGTCTCATTCAAGTCAAAGACTGTGAATACAAATGCAGAGCCCTTGCATTTGCTACACATGGATCTATTTAGGCCTGTTTTTGTGAAAAGTTTGAATAAGAAGTCATATTGCCTAGTTGTCACAGATGATTTCAGCAGGTTCACCTGGGTGTTCTTCTTAGCCACTAAAGATGAAACCCCAGTTGTACTTAAAGAATTCATTACAAGAGTTGAAAATCTGCACAATCACAAAGTGAAGATTATAAGATGTGATAATGGTACTGAGTTCAAGAATAGTGTGATGAACCAATTCTGTGTGGGAAAAGGCATTTTAAGACAGTATAGTGTTGCAAGAACTCCACAGCAGAATGGTGTTGCAGAAAGAAGAAATAGGACATTAATTGAGGCTGCCAGAACAATGTTAGCTGATTCTAAACTACCTATACCTTTTTGGGCTGAAGCTGTAAACACTGCATGTTTTGTGC
>JARVZY010010461.1:0-39510 GCA_030686995.1 Artemisia argyi | reverse complement strand
TATTGCACCAAGCCTCATGACACGCAAGACGTTAACAGAAGGGGTGATCTATCAAATCAATGACAGATTTTGCCCTCGTGTAATAGGTGATTTGCCAATTCCTATTTTTACTCAAATATAGTGTATCACGACTAATGCGGGTAACCAATTGCAATTGGCATTCCGTCAAGCATTAGTGGGATCGGAGGTCAACCCGAAACAGGTTTCGAAGCTGTCCACTATATTCGCGCTCACTTTTCAGTGATTAATGGCTCATGATAGAGGGACTTTATGGCGATAAGCTAACTTAGGCAATATCAAGGACCTATGGGCTCATTTAGCATAACATCATGAAATCAAGTACCGCATTACAGAGATCAATTTGAAAACAGTATCATTGGAGTATCAGAAATTCAGTTTGAAAATAGTATCGCTTGAGTATTAGAAATTCAGTTTGAAAATATTATCATTTGAGTATCAGAAATTCAATTTGAAAATAGTATCGCTTGAGTGTCAGAAATTCAGTTTGAAAATAGCATCGCTTGAGTATCAGAAATTCAATTTGAAAATAGTATCGCTTGAGTATCAGAAATTCAGTTTGAAAATAGTATCGCCTGAGTATCAGAAATTCAGTTTGAATATATATCGCCAGTAACACATTTATATCACATATCACAATAATCGAATTGGGAACAACTTTCACATGAATATCAATATTTCAGTCAAATAATTCATCAATATAGATTTTTCACATACCACAATAATCACATTGGGAATATCAATATATTATAAATCACAAATTATATTATTTTTAATATCAATTAGGAAATTGATTTGAATCATGTATTTTATTTTATTTCATATACTTATCAAATTATCAAAGTATATGTAAGCATGTATCTCCCCCAATGAGTTAAAAACAATTATTTGAAATGGGGCTATGACTCACCTGGATTGATTTGGAAATGATGAAAAGTAAAGTAGAACGAGATTTATAGAAACGATTATGGAAACGTCGTTGATATGGAACCTGATAAATAAATTTATCAGAGAATATAACCAAATACTATTTGGTAAATACGAACGAATAACGAATAAGATTTATTTGTTATGACGAATAGATGATGTGCAGTGAAATGTTATGTCATGCATGATATGATAAAAATACTTTATTTAAAATATCCATCGTAGTTTTACTTTTTTTAATCGTAAATAAAAATTATTAACTTTTTAAATATCGTTATATATATAATTAACGTAAAAATAAATAATATATATATAAAATGTAATAAAATGCATATGACGTGATAGTTGCCGAAAAATAGAAAATAAAATAAGAATGTCAAATAGATTATGTGTAGTCCTTGTCCTTTTCCAATTTTACAATTTTTATACTAACGAAGTTAGCGTTACACCGTTAGTCCTTTTTATATATAATTTACAATTATAGTCTACTACATGTCCAATATTACAATCTAAGCTTGGAAATTAATAATAAATCATTTTCTACCTTAATAATTCTATTTTTACAGTTTTAGTCTTTAGTTTTCACAGTTTTCAATATTAGTCCTTCTAGGTGTCGTCGCGTTACATTTTTAGTCCAAACGTTCAAAAATTATGGGAAAAATTATCTTAAAATTTCTGGAGCTTATTGAAGCTTATTAAAACTTATTTCAACTGCTTATTTACAAAAATAGCTTATTTTTCAATAATTGGGCTTTAACGAGCAAATTTAAAGGCCCGTTAACGTTTTAAAATCCGTGAGCGTTGAGACAAGTTGGGCTTATCCCTAGACTCATTTTTAATGTTATAAAATCATATCAAAATAGATTTTTGGTCCAGCTTATACGGAGAGCTTATTTTCAGCTTATTGGGCTTTTCAGTCCATTAAGCTTTATAAATAGTTTTTGAAAAATGAGTTTTTGTGGTTTACTTTGGCCAATTTAAAGGGTCTAAACGAGCTTATTATTAAAAAGTTTAAACACGAAACTTGTAGCTTGTAGCAAGGAGAAATAGATTGTGTAAAAATATTGGGTGGTTATTAAGTCGGATTGAGTTTTAAAGAGTCATTTTGGTAGCGATCTGAACCAGTTTTCTGGGTAAAAAGACTTAGAAAATTTCCAAGTGTTTTTGGTATATACGAGTTTTGCAATTTACTTTGGTCGATTTAGAGTGTCAAAACGTGGTTATTTTTACATGTTATTTATACGAAAGTTGTAGCTAGCCATGGTGTCTATTAGGTGGTATAAAAATATGACATGCTTGTTACGCTAAATTGTGAGATAAAAGGCGGTTTTATAAGAGACTTGGGACGTATTTTTATTATTAAAAGACTTGGTTAATTTTTATGGTTTTGCAACATTTTTATACATTTGATATATGGTCAAAATAAGTTTGTATGATGCATGTAACATAAAAATAAACGTGAAACAAGTGTGCTACGTGACTCCTAGGCCTTCCAAGATAGAGGCTAGTCACGTTGGTGTTGCTAAAATTATATATACGTACATAAAATTTATATATGAAACTATATGTGATCGAACAAAATAAATATGATGCATGACATAAATTTAACGTGTAACATAGATTGAAAAAGGATGTAAATGACTTACAAACATCTTAGAGATGGTAAAGAAGTCGAGTGAATTAGAATGAAACACAAGAATTTATCACGTTCGAAATATAACCCAAACGTTATATATATAATTCAAACCCGATATTCCCTTTCTTGCTTCCAACAAATTAGCAGTCGACTTATGAGTTGTAAGAGTATTTTGAAAGACAAAATAATTAAGTGAAAGTGAATGAGAATGAAATGAAGCAAGTGCATGCATGATATGTATATATGTATCAAATAGAATGAATCGAGTGGTTTACATTCATCCAAAGAAACATAGCTACTATGCATGTCAGTATACTTGGACTCTTAGGACAACAAATATGATTATATTATAGAATGTGAGAGCTAGAATTTAGGGGGTTGTCTTGGTGACTCCTTTATACATGTCGACACAACCATATATACATAAACGATTTACAAAATCGTTTACTACTTATATATACATGATCATCTTAGACATTTGAGTATAAAATCATCTCGGAAATATTATTAGGAACAATTAGAAACAAACCGGGATAAAAACGGTTAAGAAATGAATATTTTATGAATCGATTGACATGAATATTCGTCAAACACTTTGCCATTTAAAAACGTATCAAACGTCGTCCAATGAACTTGGGATTTGACACACTAATATTTGGCTAGGTGATGAACGAGATGGTGCAAAAATATATAGGTGTCGTGTGTACGAATTGAAAATAAAAGAGGCGTTTTGAAGCTTATTGAGTCGATTTTTATGAAATATTAATAAGGAAAATGGGTTTTATATTTGGGCCGGTTGGGCTTATGAAATATTAAGGGTCCGTTTGATTTTGTAATTATTTTTATTAATTAGGATTAGTGAGTTATTAATATTTTGTTAATTGTGTCGAGAACTTGTTTTGTCGTTTGGTGAATTTTGCAATATCGTAATCGTGACCATTTTAATATACAAAGAAAATTTTAAATTTCCCCGTAAAAATGGTAATTACAATAATGACAGAGATTATTTATTTAATTAACCGAAGTTAATTATACGAAATTTTGCGAGGTTTTACACAGGTTGTTGAGGAGCGTATACTACAATAAAAAGAAATTTGACGTTACTCGGAAGCCACGTCCCGTAAATAGCTACAAAGTTATCAGAAATTGTGACATAATCTTTCTTAAACACAGAAGCTTCCCAAATACACAGAATACCACCCGAGTTTCCTAAAGAATCACTACTTACAAAGTCATAGTTGGAATTACCCCACATAAATTTCACATCCACGTGAGAGATCTTATCCATCTTAGTTTCTTGAATCGCTATGAGGTTAAGCTTGTTTTTTATTGTTAACTCCTTGACCCACTCCTTTTTAGTCTTGTTGCCAAGACCTTGAACGTTGATGGATAAAAGATTCATCTAAAAACCACATCGTCTCCTTGGTTACCAATAATAGCCTCAACATCCTTTTCGCACCCCTCCATAGAATATCCCATAGCTTGACCAACCCGGATCACTTCCTCTAAAACACCCAATACTGATCCGCCATTAGTACTAACATTATGACCAGAAGAACCACTAAAAGGCTCCTCATGAACAACCTGAGGAGTATTCATAATCTTATCATGAGCTAGTGGCAAAAGAACGTGGTCTGGTACTCCGTTAATTTTACCATTATCTTGAGCATTATTGAATTCTGATTCGAACCCCACTGGAGTAAATCCAGGAGGATGGGACAGGGATGGACTCGGGACACAATCTTCCCCAACATTCTTTTTCTTCGACAGAAGATTATATAATTCAAAAGGGTCCTCCGAATGTTTCTGATTTGAATTACCACTGTTTTGCTTTGGCGATGAAGATAAATCTTCAAAAATGGTTTCCGCCACTCCTTCGACCTCACTAGCATTAAATTCTCCTTCCTCCTCTTCACTTAGAGATGGTTGCTTAGCATAATAATTCTCCCCTTGTACCGAGTCATCATCTGACGAACTCAAATCCTCCTTGACAACCAAAAAATTGGGGTTCCATGTGAAAAGCTCCTTAGCCCGAACCATGAATATCTTTCCTCTAACTATAATTTTGAATGTCTCTAAAATGGATAACGGGGATTTGGTAAGAATGCAAACTCTTTTGCGGCCAAAAAAGGGCATAGAAGAATCTTCAATATTTAGCAATTCTCCCCATTTTCTACCAATTCTAGAGAAGGTTTGGTAAGACCAAGCATGAAGAGGAACACCCTCTAAATCCACCCAAACAATGCGCTCCTCACTCGCAAAATCTGGTATGACGTCTTGAATGACTTGGAACCATGAATTGACTCCAATGTGGGCTATCAAATTCGCCTTAGATTCCACATTGTCAAATTCAAACATCACCCACAATCCTCCCAGGTATTTTAATTTGATATTCGAAAATCCTTCATCGAAAAGGAGAGTTAACAGATTAGGAATAGAGTTAACGTCCTTGACCCTACCCATAGCAAACTTTGAATAATCCCGCTCAATAATGCAATTCTCATCTAGAACCAAGGCAGGAGAAGGAGAAATAGGGGACCTCGAATCAGCAAATAGTTGACCCCCGTTCACAACATTAGCAAATGATCCGACAAACCCATTAGGTTGACTAGGAATCGAAGGAGGAACCTTAACAGGTCTCGTTGGCTTATCATTCAAGGAAGAGGAAAAAGATTTATGCGGCCTTTCGTACCGAACCTGATTTGCAAACAGATGGTAGCGCCCAATCCAAATTGTACACAGATTTTTTATCAAACGTTCAAGGCTAAACACCTTGATAAAACGTACAAAAGCAAACCTTTTACCTGCCTTGGATTTCTTTGATGGAATGAATACGTCAACCACCGTACCATACGCATTACACTCTCTCCAAAGATCACGGGAGGAAACAGAATCAGGGAAATTGGTGACGTAGATCGAATGTGAAATTTTCTGAGTATAATCTTCATTAGACTTATCTTGCCGCCTTTGATGATCACCCATAGCAATCGAACAGAGAACAAACAGAGCCTGAACGGGAAGTTTGGATAGAAGGGAGTTCTAACACGAACAGGGTATTCAATGAATGGAGGATAACAGGTTGAATCAGAGAAGGAAACATAGATCGGACATGGCGACGGCGGCGGCGGTTTTAGGGTTTTTTTTTTTTTTTTAAAAAGAAAAGAAAGTCACCCTACTTTCATGATTAATTTCTTATATACCCAAAGTGCAATTATTGAATGCATAATGTACAATGTTTTTAATGCATGTTTAGGTATATTTGAAATTTCAACTAAAATGAATGGGAATATGAAATTGCCCTATTTTAATCACCACTTTTGCAATAGTCAAAACTACTTGAAGTAGAATTACTACAAAAAGTATTAGATCATACGAATTGACATCTAGTCTCATTGTTAAGACTTCTTTTTAGGCTTATTTTTTCTATCGGTCTTTTTTTCACTCAAATCCCATATGTGGCGGTTACCAGTAAACCAAATACCGTCTTTAGACAAAAGATGTGCCACCTGAGGTATATGCTAGTAAACACCCAACTAGATTTTAGCAACTCTGAACATAAAATAACTAAATATGGTCAACGATACATTCCAATACAACAAATTTATGCAGCTTGTTCTAACAAATATAAATAGGCATTGACCGTCCGAAATCCATGCATGCCCAATATCCATAACACAAGGAATGTTCAACATTGAATTTAGTTAGGCTAAGGTAACTGATAACCTGCACTTGATCGCATAACAAGTGACTAAGTAACCTTTTCCTGCACCTTCATGGCTTCGGATTGTTACCTGTCAAATTACATCATGCAATTGAGCAGCTACAAATATGAGATACTAAAAAATGCAGTCTTCCCAACAACTTTATAACTAATCTACACACAGGTAGATGTAGAAGCAAGAGTAGAGTAGATTAATTGACGATGCATGTAGTGTGCCCCTTACCCTTTAGGTACCAAAAGTGAAACTATTGCATACTTCAGGGATAACATACTCAAGAGACCAAATGTGATGCCATTTACCCTTTAGAGACCAGATGTGAAAATAATTGAAAAGCATTTTGTACTCTATAATGAATACTCAAATGTGATTACTCTATAATGAATAAAAAATGAAGTACAAAATGCATTACCGCGATAAACTCTTGCTCCTGCTTCGACTCCTGCTTTTGCTTGGGCTCCTGCTCTTGCTAAGAGAGCGTCTTTTGGGGGGGCTTTTACTAGCACGCTTTGTGCGCTGAGTTGAGAAGCAAACACAACATAACAGCAATATCAAGAGTATTAACCCTAAGTAACAATTCTACATAAATCTAAAGAGCTTACAAGCCAGTGATTGCCAAACACCAAATGACCATATACTACATGTTAACATGAGCATGTCATATGGGTTCTTAATTAACAGAATAGATCAGATTACAGTTTCACTTACAGGAGGCGGTGATCTGGATCTTGAAGGAGATCTGCAAAAGTTCCAGAAACAACCGAGTTTAATATCCAAATGTTCCTCTTAATTACTCAGCCAAGAGCCTCGATGCCAATTCCACGTCAGAGAATCAGTAAAAACCATAAACAATTATATGAATGCAGAATCAACAAATGTTTAGCACCCCAGAGACCAATCAGAAATCATCTTTAAAATGATAAGAAGAAAATAAAGATGCAAATTAAGACGCAAGTGAACAAGATACCAATAAAGCCGATAAATAAGTTGAACGGCATGCTTTATTTCCTACGTGGCATTTGGAGAAGCAATTTGCCATAGAGCATAGTCCATAACCATATAGCCCGTATTCAGAATCCAGTTTTTTAATGCAATCCATATCCATGATTCTTCTTGTCCCAAATCTAGCACCATTGGACATTAGTGATGCTCATTAAAGAGACAACACGTTGGATTCCGAGACTAGCTTTTATAACATCATACCTTCACAACCAAAGTTGTTACAGGTATTTGTAACATATCCCGCCAAGATCCTAACATGCAATCCTTTGAGAGCGGTATATATCCATATCTAGAAAGGCAGAAACAAGACAGTTTCATCTTTAAAATTTTCAGGATGAAGAATCAATGAAGTTGAGAGTATCATTTTCTCCACATGCCCAACCGACACAAATTCATGAGTCAACCCACAGGGTACAAACTAAAGAGCTTACAAAGTTATAGGGAAGTTTCTACATAAAAAAATGTAGAGAATGATTGGTTTTAAAGGAGCATGTTCTACAAATGCCTGCTAACACGAATTCATAGACCAGCCCACATGGTAAAAGCTGAAGATATAAACGATATTTTTTACTCTATTAAGGCCTCCCGTAACAGCTGCCCACCTCATGCGTGAGGCACTGAGAGTGGCTCATCCACCCACGTGTACAACTGAGTGGTGAGTGAGGTGGGCCCTGCACAAGGGTGGCCTAACAAACCAGGATCTAGACTTCAAGAGCAGATATGTTAAGCCATCAACATTTAAAATCTTAAACAGAATATACCTATATCTACCACTAAAATTAGATAAACATTCTAGACTATCAATAGTAGGGTATAGACATCTGGACAACAATAACTTGAAAAAAAAAAAACATGAAACATGAGACACCGAAGAAGAAAGGTGCAAGAAAAATCGTAACATAAGTGACATCTATATGAGATACATAGGTAACCAGTTCCTATGGCACTATTATCATGCACGATGACAAGTTAATTACATAGCAGAGAATTCAGCACCCAAAGATAGTGAGACGCCAACGCCATATAGTATTAAGTCAGATTAAATTGAGATATGACAAGATGTTGAGAATAGGGTGAGGAACTTTAGCAGACATATATATACGGAAAAGTAAAACAGTAACCTAGGATGCGTACCGTGCCCGAGGAGAAGCAGACTTTGAACGAGCACGCGGAGAAGCAGACTTTGAACGAGATTTTGAGCGACGAGAAGACTTTGCTTTTGGAGATTTGCTGTTCAAGAATATAAAAAACGGCAGTTTCAAGTTAAAATAAAAGAACAGAATGTTCAATGAGAGAGCAAGGAAGCTTCCACGATAAGTTTAGGTAAACTGTGAAATAAAACAAGATTGAACCTTCGGCTCCTGCTGCGACTACGGCTATAGCTCCGGCTCCTGCTACGGCTCCGGCTCCTCGAACGACTTGAGTCATACTCCTTCACCTATAGGTGGTTCACATGTAGTTTTGGTAAATCGCATGACAAAAAAATGTCTGTACAACATAGAACAGCTAAGCATAATTATTTAGTTTAAATCATACACGTATTACTCCACGAGAGAAAGCGTTTTTAAACTCTGAGTCATCCAATTTCCGTATCTGTGAACAAAATTAGTAAGCATTACATAGTACCACAAGTAGCCAGAATTCTTCTCAGTAACTTGACAAAAGAAAAAAGGTGAAAAGCAGGGGGAAACAATTACCGCATATTTCATGTCATCATAGTTTGTGTAGTCAACAATCCCTGTGGTGCCTGCACAATAAATTATATGACATATCAGAATTTTTACTCAAGTAACAATATCCACATTTTTTCCAACACGCAGTGTTACTAGAAAATTGTCAATCTGATTATAATCTTACCGCCACCCTCCTTAAACACTTGAGAGAAACAAACATCCCCGGCTCGACGCATGTGATCCTGGAAAATAAAAGTGAGCCAAACAGCGCTTCAGTCAAATAAATTATGCATCACTGCCTTAATATAGAGGGTAGTAGAAGGAAAAAATGTAACGTTGAAAAAATTGAGATTTAGCATAACAAAAATCTATTAAAATGTTCAGACAGACCAAATACCTTTCAACATTTTCAATCAAATGTTACCCAAAACTATGCATAATGAAACATCTATTCACCTCCAACTAGTAATAAGAATACTTGTTTCATCATAAAATAACGGCAATATTCGACTTTTGTTCATGGTGCAACAACTGCTTTGATGAGAAACCTTACAAGATTTTAAACTTTAGCAGGAAAATGGCACAAACAAAAACCTTTGGTCCCAAAAGAAAACTAAATTGTTAAATCCAGATGCAATAATGCCCAGTTCACTTTCGCAATTAGACAGATAAAAGGCAAATACTTTAGCAACTGTATCATGCACTAAGTGACGTTAGCATGCAATAGTGTTGGTTACTGACTAACATTGCAGATTGCTGAGCTTATAGCAGGTTGGGCAGAGGTGTGCGGAGTGGGTAGAGCGTGGTTAATACAGATTCAAGAGGATTTATTATGGAGTGCAAATGTTACAAACCACCAATTAAAGTTTTAAAAGATACCAACCTTAAGGTCTTGCCATGAAGCAGAAGAGGGTAACCCAGTGACCAAAACTGCATCATAGAATTCACATATACGGGATCAATATATCCATATGACCAAGATAAAAAAGACAAATTTCAATCCAATATTTGTACCTCTGTAATCAGATCGTCTTGATACTCCTCCAACATGAGCACCCCGACCACTGCCGTGACTATGACGATCTGTAGAAGATGAGTTACCGCGGCCACCATGGGCAAGTTCCACCTATTATAACAATAACATTATATTGGTTACTGTCACTACCATTTCCACCTTAACGAATAAATATATATGTGTGCCTTGTTCGTGCGACTAACCCTTAATCTGTGCCCATCGAAATCATAGCCATCACGACCCCTGATAGCATCTTCGGCATCACGAGCCTCATCAAACTACGAGAAGAACAGCATTCAATATCAGAAAATAAGATAAAAAGATAAATGCAAGTGGTGGCGTCAAATGTCAGCAACAGGGAACACACCTCAACAAAAGCATAACCTGGAGGTCTTGGTGGGACTTTCAAATCAATGCGGGCTATTGGACCGTACTGCAATTAGCAAAATAATATATTAATAGGCATACGAAAAAAAGTGCTTAGTTCAGACAATATATAATTATCAAGTTTTCAACAATCGATATTTATACACCTTTGGCTTCATCCACGAAAACCAATACTGTAATACTATGATAAACATTGACATAAGTTTCTAATATTTAAATGCGCTCATAAACAATATCTCCAAATCATCTTATTCATCCACGAAAAAGATATTAAGTCCTTGAATTTATAAATATCCTCGTTCCTTATTAGAAATTTCATTTCATGCAAGTGTGTAACTTTTTAATACTTTTAGCAATGATCATATAATTCGTGAAACATTAAATGTAAAAGCAAATCTAGCTTTTATAATCAAACCACTTCAAATTCAGATAAAACCGAGCCATTCACCTTGTAAAACAAATCCTCCACTTCCCGCTCGCGGATATCCCCAGGAAGATTACCAACATACAACGTTCTGCTAGATCGACTCATTATTTCTGTTAAAAAAGCATTTACAACAAACTCAAAACCGAAAGTATACGAATAGTCGACATAACAAGATAACAGACTAACAGTAAAATAAACATAACATGGTATCATGAATTTAACCTTAACATAAACATATAGATAAATAAACACTTTAAACATATAAATAAATAAACACTCTATCTTACAAATATTCAAAATCTGACGGCTTATACATAACAATTAAGACTTATCACTACCGTACATAACGATGCCATAAAAAAATAAAAAATAATAAAAAAAAATAAAAAAATAAAAAAAGAAAAGAAAAATCGTTCACATAACATCTAAAAGTAATTTCAAAAATCAAATAGCTAAAGTACACGAGTATTAATAATTCATTAATCCACATATCGTTGCGATGAAAAAATGGTTCATAACACATAATTTTCACAAAATCTAACTTGCACCTAATTAACCAAACCTAAACCTAAATTTGAATGCATATAGTTACAAATTTCATAATCAAATAGCTAAACTCAATCACAAGTGAAACAATCATAAAAGTAAATAAACTGATAAAATTTAAAAGTTGATAGATAACCGTTGAAAAAGTGGTAGATCCGGCCGCCAGAGTCGTTAGGGTTCAGTTAGACGATAATAGGTTGTTACAAAGTTTAACAAACAAGTGCTGTGATTCTCTGTGTGCGAGTGTATCTACCTTACGGTGGACCCGCTGTCTTAATTTAAAATCTAACGGTTGAGATTCAGTTTAGATGTTTGGGTCGAGAATTCAGAATTGTGTCTTAAGTGGGCTAGTTTTTTTGGGCTTTATCTGTGAGGCTTATTGTTAAAAAGTTAAAAGTAATTAGAATTTTGTGTAATTAAGCACACTATGAATTATGAAATGTGTTACGGTAAGGTTATCAAAAAGGCTTTAACTCTGTAAACAAGTGGGTTTAGATCATTGACAACGTCTACACAACTTTAGGCAGATAAAGCAGCTATAAAAGCTATGCTTGTCAATCGAGTAGTTGATTTTGTCTAGAACATCTTCAAGTGAAAGAAACTTATGTGAGATGGCATTTAAAGTAGGGTTGCTCACGGTCTAAAAACCGGACCGGACCGAGACCGAATCCGGCAAAAATCCTAGACCGAGACCGGACCGAATGTGGTCGGTTCGGTCTCGGTCCGGTCCGGTCCCGGTCCAAATAGTTTTTAAGCCGGATCGAGACCGAAATTATAAAAATCCCTAGACTAAGACCGGACCGAATGTAATCGGTCCGGTCACGGTCCGGTCCGGTCGGTTTTGTCGGTCGGTCCGGTCCATCTGGTCCGTTTGCTCACCCTTAATTTAAAGGGTGTCTCAGGTATTTTTCATAATCGTCTACACTTTCTTCATTGTTAAGGATCTAAGACATCATTTGGGTGGCGTCTCAAATATATTTCCATCTAGGACTCTATGAGTATATTGTGTTATCACCGAGCTCAAATAAGTCCAAAGTCGCAAAAGTACAACTGTTTTACGAGCATATATATGTTGAGTTACTTATGATGTGTTTGCTAGCCACTTAATAAAATAATTCAGTGCTAAAAACTGAATCGGTCAAAGGTGATTTTGTTTGGTAGAAAAAAAAAAAAGTGTGTTAAATAGGCCAAATAAATTCTGAATGGGCCGCCTTCCATAGACTCTGTGATTCAGCATGTTCTAATTTCTCTTAAATACCCTTTTTTTCGTACGCACTCTCCTAAACCCCTTCACTAGTCGCCCCCAACTAAAGAACAATTCTCTCATGTGTAATCAGAAATGAACAATGATATTTAATTAATGGTTTTATTGAATTGATTAAAATTGAGATTACATGATAGTATAAATAAGTCATGCTTAGCTTGAAGGTTAAGCTAGGCTAACTAATGGGCATGTCCCTTGTTGCTAACTTTAACATCCCCCCTCAAGGTGAGCATAGATATTGATGATGCCCAACTTGTTACAAATATAAAACCCAAAAATAATAAGCAAAAGTCATCCTTGAAGCAATAATTCAAATCTTCAACAAACACAAAACTAATCGGTCTCACTTCGGATCGAACTAAAATACGAAGCAACCGAAAGGTCTCAACTAACACACAAATCCAAAATCCAAAGCAACCAGTGGGTCTAGTAACCTGAACTCGGGTCTCAATTAACCAAAATTTCCAAAAGACGAAGCAACCTGTCATGACATGTCTCATCTAACCAGAAAGAACTCCAAAAACTAAATCATCCACAAAAGGTAACAAATTACTTAAGACCAATAATCTGTTTGGTCACCAGATACAATCTTATTGGTCACCATCTGCCTTCACAGATTTTGTCCCAGCAATAGTGGTGGCAACAGTTGATGAATTCACATTCACAAAACCTTTAAGATAAGCATATTCCTCGGCATAAATGGTGACCGTTTCATCGTAGGTGACAAAAGTACGTGTAGAGGGACCCTTTTACTTAGCTAAGAGTTTCTTGTAGTTAAGTGTAGTATGCCTTAATTCATGACAATAATAACACTCAACCTCCTCATAATTAAAACCTTGAAAATCACCAACTCGGTCATTATGACCATTCCCAAAACCACCTTGAAATCACCACGATTAACAAGAGCACTACTATAAGCCAATGTATGAGGAGACTAGAGAGTCTCATTACCAATAACTTGAGCAAATGTGTCTTTAAGAAATGGAACCTCTAGCTCATTCAAAAATTGAATCTAAGAGAATCAACTTCCGGTCGCAAGCTGGTTAGAAAGCTCATTACAACTATTTGTTCTCTTTGCTTTTGCATCACTTTCACGTCAGCACTTATAGGAAGAAGAGAATTTAATTCCTCATACATTTTTTGGAATTCCATAACATAAGCAGTAAGTATTGATCTTGTTGTTCCCCCTGATGAAAAGCCTTACACACACTATATATCCGAGAGATATTCTTCTGTCTCGAATACAAAAAATCCAGATAATATATCAATTCCTTTACATACTCACAATGATTAAGTAAAGGTATGACGGATGGTTCGATAGAGTTGCTAATCATCAAGAACAACCGAGCATCATTCTGCAGCCATTGATCCTTATTTCCATCTGTAGGAGGATCATCTTTAATATAAGAGGCTTTTCCGATACTGCGTAGATAGATACGAACGGTTTTGCTCCATGTAAAGAAGTTGGATCTATCAAGCTTGCTATATGTAGTTCGAGTCACTACCGTAAGTCCATCAGCAGAACCACTACTAGATGCCCTATCATTCTTCTTGTCATCAACCATAATTCATAATTTAATCAAATCAACAAATCAACCTGAACTATCAAAAACAAACACCTAAACAACAACTCAAAACTTCCAAATTAAATCGGAAACAAAAGAATATAAACCTTCAAGTATGATAAATAAATCAGATCCCATCTGTTGTTGTCTTTCATAGAATTAACTATCTATTCCTGAGTTTTCCCAGACTGAAAGTTGTTTGCCTGAGATGAGTTGTTGGCATGGGAGTCGAACGTTTCCAAAGAAATGTTATTCTTCTTATTCCCCGTGGACATTGTGTCCTCATTGAAGTTGTTCTTAGCCTTATTGCCAGGTGTATCTGATGGTGTCCCAATAATGACATTGAAACTTTTTTTTAAATATTCCTCGGTCCATTTGACGAACTAATGCCTTTCTATCTCCAAAGCACGGAGGTGCTTAGGGACATTTGGACTAGTTGTTTGTAATTTCACCCCTCACTTTTACCCAACACATTTGTCATCCCATAGCGAGACCTTATGTTGTGTGGTCTGAGCCTTAGTGGACATGAGAGTGATGGTTGCTTGTGTATGCTGGTATATAGGCATGCGTTATGTCCTAGGTATATGGATTGTTGATTGAATTGCACTGGTCTGCCTTGAGTTTCTTGATACATTAGCAGATGCATTTGTTGTAGTGGTATATCATTGTAATTGACTTGTGGGTGTTGTTGCACTTGAGGTAGTGCAGGATTAGCGAGTGTCTGTAGATTTGCATTAATGACTTGCGATTGTTGTCCTCCCTGATTTGTTTATGGATTTTCACGCATCATCCTTTCCAGATATGCTACCATTGAATGGAAAGTGTGTTCATTGGCATTGATGTTACATGACGTTGTGATTGTTTTGAGTTAGAGTTGCCCGACCGTCTTCTATGTGTGTAATATCGATGGTGCTAATTAGACCAGAGAAATCAGGTTCTAGTGGTGGTGGCAGTAATGGTGTGTGTTGGTTTTGTGAATCCGACATTTTTGTGAAACGAAGTTTGTCGATGTGAAAACATAGATTTTGTTGAAATAAGATGATGAGATGAAAGTTTTTCCTATGACAAACGTGATAAGATGAAGGTTTTCGTGTTCTGTAACAAATAATAGTTTAGATCTGTGAATTTAATGCCGAAAAATGAAGATTTTCGCGGTAAAAAAAGCTTTGTTTGTATTTTTGACAAAAAATAACAAAATTTTTGGGTAAAACAAAGTTTTTGGGTAAAACAATGTTTTTCGGTGACCGAAAAAATGAAAGCTTTGTTATGTTGCGTATAACACGGATGACGCCATGTTTACATATGGTACGTAATTAGAGTGAGGATAATCGTACATTTGGTTTCATACATTTGGTAAGGACCCTAAGTTATGATGTAGTCAAGAGTTAAGGTAAATAGAGTGTGTGTTTTGTGTGTGAAGATTGATTAGCTTCACTATTTGTGACTTGGTCCATTTTGTGGGAATGAGATCGGTATTTATAAGGATGCATTTAGGGTTTTGTGTCGCCCATAAATGTGATCCGATGGGTGAGGATGGTCTATGTGGTTACCATTCAATGAGGGAGACAAGAATGACACGTGACGTGACATCACTGGCTTTGCTAGGTGCATGGAATATTCCATGCGCGATATCACGTATCATCTTGATATTCACAGCACTACCTCTATGCAAATGAGGCAATGACACATGTTGTCTGTTTTAACATCGCTTTGGGATAAGATCACAGTCCAAACTCTGCCTTTATATGTTTATCCAGGCTTGGTTTGCTTGCTGTCAAGCCTGGAAACTTGCTTTTCAGGCAAAGCATAATGATTTTTACTCTTGCGACCTGTCTTGGGCCTGTGTCGAGTGTATAGTTTTTGGCTATTTTGAGCTGAAACCGCTATACAATAAGGGTGATCACGGTCCAAAAACCGGACCGGACCGACCAAGACCGGACCGGACCGAAGACCGAGAACCAGAAAAACCATAGACCGAGACCGGACCGAATGTGGTCGGTCCGGTCCAATTAGGCAAGATTTGGCAAGTTTTTTCGGGTTTTTGATCGGTCCGGACCGGACCGGACCGATGACCGAATTAGCCAAAAAGCTTAGACCAAGGACCGGACCGAATGTGGTCGGTCGGGTCGGTCGATCCGGTCCGTTTGCTCAGTCATACTATACAATATCAATAACTCATCTGTATTTCTTGCTATGATATCACACGAATATCCCTAATGAATAAGCAAATAATGCTTGCAAGAAGACACTTTATTATTAATAATTGAGACAAGAATATCCACTCGATACAGTGTGGCCGCCATGTCCCTCCCCACTTCTACCTTCCTTAACATATCTTATACTAGTAATATATGTATGTATTAGAACAACAGACAAAATCTAATATTCAAAATGTTAAAATAACTTTCAATTGATTTGAAAGTTATTTTCATATCATCACAAATAAAATAACGTACGCATCTTCGACACATCGTAACCAAAATTCCTTTAACACAATGCGATCTTGTACAATGAAATTGACAATAAAACTTTACCTATCATTTAGTTAGGAATGTTAAGTTGTGTATTAACTAAAAAAAGTGTGAGATAGTCAACAATTTTTTTTTAACAGAAATGACATTTCATATTTTCAAGATGACAAAAATGCTTTGGAAGAAAAAAAGTACGTAGTACATTTTAACCTTAAAAAGTGTACAACTGTACATGTGTAAAACACCGACTGCCAAACACCACTGACCCCTTCTTGCTTTCATTGGAATCTTAATGCCACGTGTAAAAGAAGTGTCATGTCCCATGTTTCATATCTCACACATTTTGCGTATTTTCAGATCTCATCAACTTTTTTCACACAAATTGCAAGCAAAATGTTTCTACGTTACTCTTTTATTTTCATTCTTTAAAGTTTAAAGTTTTGGCCAACGACAGTTTATTATTAGCATGTAAAAATGAGCCCCGCTAAGCATTTTTTCATTTTTATCTTACAAATTCTCCTACACTAACAATAATATTATATAATTTTTTCTCACACATTCTCTCTCTGTATGTAAATAATCAATTTTGCCACTTAACAGGATCTTATTAGTAAGACATATTATAAGAATGTTTAGCATTAAAATTAATTTTATACTTTCAGAAAGCAATTAACTATTGACCTATGACCTCATTAGAGCTGACAAGACACTTTTTTAACATGTATTTGTACATTTTTTGTTCAAGATATTCTCTGCCATTTAGGATGAGTTAGTTGTTATAAAAAATTTCATGTTGGTTAATATATTGTTGATCACTTGGTAAGCTTCAAGATGCTTTTGGCTAATTGGTTATCTTCCAACCAATACGATACACGATGACAGTCATATGATTATGAAGTCTTCTTTATAATAATTTCTTAATCAATATTGAAAATTTTGGTTGATGCTATAAAGCAGACGATGAGATTTGCTTGATGTTAGCTGCCCACAGTGGATCGGTCGATCTTGTGGGTCGGCGTCGATCGTGATCGGTCGTCCTTAGTGTGGGGTTTCGGTCGTGATCGGTCGTCGATGGCAAATTGGACGAACTAGTACGTGTAGACGACCGACATTTAAACACACAAACTTCACAAATTTTGTACCATTTGAATTAATTATATTAAATATATTATTTATTTATTTATTTATTATTTTATTTTTTTAACTTTACCACTTTTACAACCTTATAAATACCAACCTTAAACACAATTCTAATCACACAATTCAAACAATAATTCTCTCAACACCTTTAAACACATTCTCTTAATTATGTCTTACGAGCTATTTTTTGGTTCTTCGTCTTCCGACAACGATAAAGAAGTTATGAGCGAGTTTGCGGTAGTTTGCCTAGGACGAGTACCAAGCGTCACTGCCAAAAGTTCGACGAAACTATTTATTTAGGGATCATGAGGGTAGGATGGCAATTTATGCCCCGACACGAAACCCGACCTGAAACCAACACGAAAATTAACAGGTTCGGGTCAAGCTAAATAGATTTTAGGTCAGGTTTGGGTCGACATATCTAACCCGTTTATTAAACACGTTAGGTTCGGGTTGGGAATAAAATAAACGGGTCGACCCGCCAACTCGTTCAAGATTTTTTTTTCTTAAATTAAAACTTATTTATATTTAATTATACAGGTTAAATGTGTTAAACGGGTCGACCCGCTAACTCGTTTACCCCGTTTAACTCGTGTAATGTGCTAACTTTTGTATAACCCGAAACCCGTTTAACCTATTCAACCCGTGTAACCTATTTAACCCGTCAACCCAAGTATATTTACGGGTTTAATGGGTCAGGTTCGGGTTACGTTTAAACAGGTTAGGGTTGACCTAGCTGACCCGATGATTTAAATGGGTCAAGTTCGGGTTAGGGTTTTCTGACCCGCCAACCCGAACCCGAACCGAATTGCCACCCCTACGATGAGGGTACTTATAATCGTTTAGTGGCGGTTTACTTCTCCGAAAACCCGGTGTTTGGCGAAAGAACATTCCGTCGGCGGTTCCAAATGAGCCGAGAACTATTCTTACAAATTGTTCAAGAGATAACCGATTATTCTCCTTATTTTCAACAAACTCCTGATTGCAGGGGCATACTTGGTATTTCCCCATTTGTCAAGTGTAATGCGGCAATTTGTCAATTGGGATATGTAGTCGTTCCTGATTCTCTTGACGAGTATATGCAAGTGGCTGCAACAACAGCCCGTGAATGTCTCCGTAAGTTTTACAAGGCTATCATGGAGTTATATGGTTATGAGTTTTTGCGAAAGCCACATATTCTGACCCTGAAAGAATATATGCTCACCACGAGTATACGCATGGGTTTTCAGGGATGATGGAAAACATTGATTGTTGATGAGGCGAAAAATGAACCACTTTTAGGGGGTCATTTAAGCCCGGAATTGAATTTATTTGATCAAATATTACCCTAAATCATTCCTTTTGTGATTTTAGGTACTTTGGGAGTGAAATCTGGAAAAGGAATCAATTCGGACGTTTTTTTAGCATAAAAGTGAAGAAAACGCCAAAGACTTAATTTTTCATGCTGAGAACAGTACCTGACGGCGTCAAGAGGAAGACCCTGACGGCGTCAGGAGTAAAAGTGGTGACGACCCAGTGCAAACCTGACGGCGTCACACCAAGGGCGTCAAGAGTTAAAATCATGACGGCCTGCATAAGGTGTATACATGACGGCGTCAGACCCAGATCTAGGCAGTCCGAGGAACTATTTGGCGGTGAGATGACGGCGTCAGACATTTGTTCTTGACGCCGTCACCTTCTAAACTCTATATATAGTTTTCTATTTTTCATTCATTAAAAAGGAACTTGTGTGGAGAAACCCTAGGGCCGAACTTTGTGAACCCTAGCTCATATTTTACAGTATTTTCAAGGGTTTTCACCCCTTGAATCCTTTCATGTGCTATTGAGATAAGTCTTCTCTTAATTCAATCAATATGTCTATGTGTTGGTTGTCTATATCTTGTGCTTGTCTTAATTTCAACATGCTAGGCTAAATCTATCTTGTGTTTGCTTGGATATAATGAAACCTATATGTTAATTATGTGTTGATTACTTGTTTATGGTTGTATTGGATGAATGATTTCAATGTTAGGCTTAAGAAAACTGGCAGATCTCCATTGTGTAACATGCTTGAACGTCTTAGGAAACATGAACCGATGTGTACTAGGTTTTATTGGTTGTATTTAATGCATGAGTAAATTCTAATGATCCCATGTTAGGAGCTTGTTAGCCGGCTCGACATAGGAGTGAAGTAGGCACTCATAGGATTGGGGAAGTAAGTACGCCACCCCATGAATGGTATTAAGGAATACAATCCGTCATCCACGCAACTATAACAAGTAATTAACGTGTAAAAGATATCTAGGGAGTAGTGAAATCTAAGTAAACACATTTCTCCCACATATTGCTCACAACTTTAGTTTAAATTAGTTTATTTTCATTTCTAGTATTTTATTTTAATTGCATCTTAGTATTGGGTTAGTTGACTAGCAACTAATTCCGCCCAACTCTTTCAAAACCCGAGATTTTAATTTGCTTTCTAAAAAATATAAAAATACAAAAAGAATCATCCCTCATCTCTAGACCTAGTCTTTAGGTTTTCTAATCCTAGAGACACTATTCCTAGCTGAACGATCAATCCCCCGGTACTTGTCATTATACTATACAACATCGATCAGGTACACTGCCTGGTGGGGGTTGTAAGCTTCTCAAGATCCCTTGAGAGGTAAAGCCTGGTGCAATCCCTACGCATCAAGTTTTTGGCGCCGCTGCCGGGGAATAGTTATTGTCTAGGTTAGGATTTCTTTTTATTAGGTCTACTTGCTAGATTCCGTTCTAGTAAGATTTTATTTTTATTTTTATAGTTCTTTAGTCTATCTTTTCTTTGTGTCTTTGTTTGTAAAAACCTTTCCATTGACTATTCCGTTAGCCGTTATAGAGAACGCGAATCCACCATACTACCAACCACGAAATTCACCCACTCCAAATGACATCTTGATGTTTAAACAACATGAGGATGAACCTATCTATGATGCATGGGCTCGTTTTAAATATTTACTCCGAAAAGTCCCTCATTATAATTTCTATCTGTGGTCCCAAATTGAAATATTTTACCATCGTGTCGACCACTATACCAAAATGGACATTGACCATGCCGCAGATGGGGACCTTTGGGGATTAAGTGTTAATGAAGCATGGGAAACCATAGAGAATTGTGCCATACTTGCCAAAAAAATGGATAACCCAACAAACGTTGTTACGGATCAATTGATAGCAAGTTTAAGGGAACAAGCAAGAAGATTGTTTGGGGATAAGCGTATAAATGAGATAACTGGGTGCACGAAGTGGTTTGATTTCACCACAATACAAGCTGAGCACATTGGTAATCTTGATAAGATGAATGATAGAGTTGAAAATCTAAGCCAACCAAGTACCCCACAAGTCCTACCATCATTTGAGGAATACATACCGCCCGTGACTTATTCGGATGAAGCAGAAAAGACTTTAGGAATCCCAATTGAGGTAGAACCTTTGAACCAAACACAACTAGAGGATATAGGTTTGAATACATGTAATGATAACCTTACTCTTAGTTCTAGGGAAGTTCCTAGTTTTGATGAACCGGAGCTTCAACCAAAACAGTTACCTGATCTTCCATCCTTGGATGAAAATTTAGGAATTGAAATAGGTCCCGATCCACCCATCAAACCATATAGTCCGGGTAGTCTTAGGATAAAGATGGTAGAATTTAAGCCATGTAGAGAGGAAGCCAATATAGGAGTGGAACATGACCTTACATACTTACATCACCCATTCATGATTGATCATAAGAAACATTATGGGTTTAAACCAGGTTTATTAGGTCAAGATGGATTCCCAACTAGGAGTCTCTCAAAGTTGATAGAAGATGATCCCTTTTTAGGAAAAAACTTCAACTCACCCATTGACCAAAGTGAACTAGGTAAGGTTATGATGATAGGAGCACACCCCTTTGAGCATATAATTTATCTACCAATCTTTCCTCACGAGGCATATTTCCACCCTAAGGGTGTGTATTGCTACTTTCACCCGCACTTAATCCTAAGTGTAGGGAAAACCTCTCTTATTTCCGTTAAATAAGGGTAGAGTTAGGCTCGTGACTCGAACAAAAACAAGCGCTTCTTGGGAGGCAACCCATGCTTTGTGTGATTTTTATTTGTTTGATTGTTATTTGTTTCCGTATGCATGCTTTATTTTTATTGTTGGTAGATCATGTTTCAAAACTAAATGGTGAAAATACTTTATTTTGTTGTTTGGCTTAGTCTTAACTTCATCCAAAGGTATTTCGCAAAAGATAAGTGTAAGGGGAAACCCCAAATTTGTTTTAAGTACAAAACCGATCATGATTCTCCACAATATTAAGTGAACATGTATATTCGTATTTGTTAGAGTCTAATGCTTGTATCGAGTCATAATGATGTTTTGCAGGATTTTCCAGGAAGTAAGACCAGGTTTTTCCAGAAATTTTCCGGAAACTTAACATAAGAATTTCTGCAGGTCACTTCTGACGGCGTCACGAGTTTACTCTTGACGGCGTCACGTCTAAAAATCTGGAAATTTTACCAGTTTTGTTTTTCTAACGGAGTCTTTAAGTTTTTGTTGAATTATTAGTTTTATAATCTCCAGGAAATCTGCAAACATCATTCCACAAGCATTATATCTTATTTTGTTTTCTAGGATTTATTAGCATATGCAGATTGCCGCCGATTTTATGCGAGGTTGCCTTGTCTGTTTTCTCAGGATTTACAGGTTATGTATGACAAGAAGATGATTTATTATTCTGGAAGGGAAGCTTTGATTGTTCATTTTCTTGGAGGAAGATTTAACCTGGCCACCTTATTATCCATACCGAGCGAATCAGGGGAGTATTTGATTTCATTCTTTTTACTTATTTCACTTTTACATTCTTTACTTGAACATTGGGGACAATGTTCATCCTAAGTGTAAGGGGAGGGTAAAATGATGATACCTTACAGATACACTTTCGCTTGAGTTTGTTTGTTTGATGGTAGATGTGTAATAAAACTATGAGAAATACTTGTTAGTGCAATTTTAGCGCCAAATTTAATTTTTTTTACAACATTTAGGAGTGAAACTTTAGCCATAGCAAGCGTCTCATGGATAGGAGATTGTATGACTAGCACATAACCGTATCATTCAGAAAAAATTTCCACCCAAATATGTGAGGTTCGCCTTTAGATTTGATATAAGCATTTACTATTAGTGCTTATGAGTGTACCTGTAGCATTTAGATTCTAGAACTTGCGTTAGTGATGCATCCCGAGACCGCTAGTGAGACTACATTCGTGTAGTAGGATTTACTACATGATAAGAGGCATTAGGATCACCCTTGTGTTAAACCCGTATTATAATTACTTGACCATTTAAGTCATATTACTTGGCTAGTTAAGTCAACTAACTTTTCCCACACCCTTAGCGTTGTACTCATTTTTAGTACACGAAACCCTTAGTACACCCCTCCGAGCCTATCTTTTCGTTTTTAACTTTAAGCATTTTACTTAAAGGAATAATGTGTTACACCCCACTTAAATGTACACCCAAATCGCCTTAGCCTTCCGTGTATGCACTCATTTTTAGTGCATTATTGTTATTTGTTAAACCCTAAGTTAATTATCTAATTGATTACATGGTTGCTAAGTCGAGTCATATCCTTGTACATATTATTTTGGGACGATTGAGACTCATGGGTAAAGTACTTATTTTATGGACTGATGGGGAAGAACATCATTTATTACCCCCATATGTGCGTTAATCTTAAAAGTACTCCAAGTGTTTTGATTTTCTTAATTCGAGTCATTAGATTAGTTTATTGTAAAGTATGCAAAAATTCAAGTGTAAGGAAAATTTTCATCCCCTATGTTGTACTATTTTGGATGGTAGGGTAAGAGTGTATGCAAAAAAAAAAAAAAAAAAAAAAAAAAAAAAAAAAAAAAAAATCGAAAAAATTAAGAAAAAGAAAAAAAAAATAGAAAAAAAAAAGAGAAAAAAAACATACGGACTACCATCCCATTTCATTCTATGTTTATTTTATGTTCTTGTTATTTTCATTTATTAGCTTAAGTCGAGTCTAGTCTTGGCTTAGCAACGCCATATTGTACATGTAATTAACCAAGATTGTTAACTCTCCATCAGTAAAGACTGCCTATATCCAACAAAACCGTGTATTCCATATCCCTACACCTAACGTTACAACCCTTTAAAAGACCTCTGTGATAGTTTATCCTAGGTGTTTACGCCATGTGGTGGAGGTTTGATCCTTTCCCAAGCCTATGGTAATCTATTTTGTTATGACAGGTAGTGAGAGATGTTTTCCATTTCCATAATGCGATATTACTTTATTACACCCGAGAGATGTGAGTATCTAAACACTATTTGTGAGGTGCTAGTGTATGACCTCCGTGCTTGTCTTTGGTCTTTAGTGGAACGATTATTTGTTGTAATTACTTTTATATTAGTGTTAAATGACCCCTAACTTGTATTTTGATTAGAATAAAAGCGCATTTGCTTGAGGACAAGCAAATCTCAAGTGTAAGGGTATATGATGAGGCGAAAAATGAACCACTTTTAGGGGGTCATTTAAGCCCGGAATTGAATTTATTTGATCAAATATTACCCTAAATCGTTCCTTTTGTGATGTTAGGTACTTTGGGAGTGAAATCTGGAAAAGGAAGCAATTCGGACGTTTTTTTGAGCATAAAAGTGAAGAAAACGCCAAAGACTTAATTTTCCATGCTGAGAACAGTACTTGACGGCGTCAAGAGGAAGACCCTGACGGCGTCAGGAGTAAAAGTGGTGACGACCTAGTGCAAACCTGACGGCGTCACAACAAGAGCGTCAAGAGTTAAAATCATGACGGCCTACATAAGGTGTACACATGACGGCGTCAGACCTAGATCTAGGCAGTCCGAGGAACTATTTGGCGGCGAGATGACGGCGTCAGACATTTGTTCTTGACGTCGTCACCTTCTAAACTCTATATATAGTTTTCTATTTTTCATTCATTAAAAAGGAACTTGTGTGGAGAAAACCTAGGGCCGAACTTTGTGAACCCTAGCTCATATTTTATTGTATTTTCAAGGGTTTCACCCCTTGAATCCTTTCATGTGCTATTGAGATAAGTCTTCTCTTAATTCAATCAATATGTCTATGTGTTGGTTGTCTATATCTTGTGCTTGTCTTAATTTCAACATGCTAGGCTAGATCTATCTTGTGTTTGCTTGGATCTAATGAAACCTAGATGTTAATTATGTGTTGATTACTTGTTTATGGTTGTATTGGATGAATGATTTCAATGTTAGGCTTAAGAAAACTGGCAGATCTCCATTATGTAACATGCTTGAACGTCTTAGGAAACATGAACCGATGTGTACTAGGTTTTATTGGTTGTATTTAATGCATGAGTAAATTCTAATGATCCCATGTTAGGAGCTTCTTAGCCGGCTCGACATAGGAGTGAAGTAGGCACTCATAGGATTGGGGAAGTAAGTACGCCACCCCATGAATGGTATTAAGGAATACAATCCGTCATCCACGCAACTATAACAAGTAATTAACGTGTAAAATATATCTAGGGAGTAGTGAAATCTAAGTAAACACATTTCTCCCACATATTGCTCACAACTTTAGTTTAAATTAGTTTATTTTCATTTTTAGTATTTTATTTTGATTGCATCTTAGTATTGGGTTAGTTGACTAGCAACTAATTCCGCCCAACTCCTTCAAAACCCGAGATTTTAATTTGCTTTCTAAAAAATATAAAAATACAAAAAGAATCATCCCTCATCTCTAGACCTAGTCTTTAGGTTTTCTAATCCTAGCGACACGATTCCTACCTGAACGATCAATCCCCCGGTACTTGTCATTATACTATACTACATCGATCAGGTACACTGCCTGATGGGGGTTGTAAGCTTCTCGAGATCCCTTGAGAGGTAAAGCCTGGTGCAATCCCTACGCATCAATTGTACAAGTTGGGAGTGGGAGAATAACCCAAATAGTTTGAGAGGTCAATTTGCTATGGGTGATCACGGGCCACATCCATTTATTTTATTGGAAGCGATCGCCTCCTAAGATTTATGGATTTGACATGCGTTCTTTGGTGTCTCCAGGATGAATAACGACATAAACGTTTTACATCGTTCCCTCGTTTTCAATGATATCAAATCTGAGAGAGCACCAGAACTTCCATTCGAGGTTAATGGTGTACCTTATAAAAGGGGATACTATCTTACTGACGGGATATATCTGGAATGGTCCGTTCTTATTAAGTCCATTTCAAATCCTCCCACGGGTGATGATAAACGAATATTGTACAAGAGAAAGCACGAAGCAACAAGGAAATATGTGAAATGAGCTTTTGGTGTGTTGAAAAAAAAGTAGAAAATGCTAAAAGTTCCGGCTCGAGGGCTGTTTCAATAGGATCTCCAAGATATTGTGCACACATGTAACATATTACATAATATGATCATTCGACACAAGGAGCGGGCGATATGTCCTACATGGTTCGAAGATGAGGGCCACCGTGATCATGATCCCTTAAGATCGCATGAAGAATCGTTAGTAGTTACTCAGGAGATAATGGACCGAGCAACTTATCTACACTTAAAAGTTGATTTGATCGAACACGTTTGGGGAAACCGTAGAAATGAAGACAATCAAGAGAGTGAAGACGAAGACGCAAGTGACGATGACATTGACAATGAAGAATTTATGTAATGTTTTTAATGTTACTTGATTAATTTATGTAATGTCTTTAATGTTTATTTAAATTTGTTGTTTAAAATATTTGAATTAAGAGAATAAAAAAAACATTGGTAGCCACTGTGGTAACTTGGTCGGCGTCAGGTCATCGGAGAAAGAAAGCTGATGTGGCAGGTCGTCTGCAGGTCACCACTGTGGGAAGCCTAAAGCATACGATGAGACGTACCAATGTTCGTGGTTTTCTGTTATACGTAATTTAGTTAGCTAAAGCATATTGTCGTTCTAAATCATAAAATTAATTGAACCTTTCAAATTCACTATCAGTTTTTGTATGCAACAACAATATCATAATAGTAAGATGGGGGTTGTGAGTCTTTATGCTCTTATTTTAGATTTATTTCGTTGCTGACGAAACCTGATGGTGTAATTTGTATACCAGAGTTTGATGTTCTCATGTTGTAATAGGAGCCCTGGTGCCAAGCATACACCATAAAAATAGATGTATACATGTTTAGTACCAAAATGTCATACTACAAGACTAACAAACCAAACATCCTTAGATTTAACTTCTTGAGGAGATTGTGGCGTGGATCATTCGCAAGAGGAGCTTGGTTTGTATTAGCATTCATCAAACCCACCAACATAATGCGTTAAATGTGAATGTTGATGTCGTGTTGTAATTCAATTCAACCTTATTTTTTTAAACATACTATTGTTGGCATGCTTGTGTAATATGATGTTTAATAATTTAATAGCTTTAATAGCTTTAAAGCACGATTGTTTTATGTATGACTTGTTAAGTGGCTACCTCCCACAAGTAGTGAGTTCTGAAGTAAAACAAGTCAGCTTAACACTTCAATTGCCTTCGAAGTTGATCAACATCAAATATGAAATACTTTTTACGGGTCAACTCAACACTTTCATCATTTTTAGCATTTATTCACACCTCAAAATCGTAGTGGAAAAAGCACCAACAAATGAGGGCTTTATTAAATTAATAAGTTGAAAATGAGTATTTTGGTGATCAATTACGTTTCCACTCCACACACAATATAAACAAATAAGAGAATGCATTCTTCTCATGTTGATTCTCTAGATCTACTAAACACATGAGCTAATCTCTATTTTTCATACTCATCATCTTTCTCTGCAATTTCATTCTTTATTTCATTTCTATCTTGACAATTCAATCGTACCAAACGTCTCTTAAATGTTTTATACCTATTTTTAAAACCTAAACTTATTAACCAAACAATTGTATTCTTAAACCGAACACCCACTTAACTTTCCTTGAAGGATTAGGTAACTAATTATTGGCCATAGGTGGGGAGGCACATGTGGTACGAGTATTAATTTTTGTATTTGAGGTAAGGGAAATTATGAAGTTTGACCTTTTAAAAGAATTTGAGGGAGTCAACATTACTCAAAGTCAAACCTCTACCTTTGAGTGAGTTTGCCAACTTTGGGCATTTTGATCGTCGTAGTCTCGTAGAAGAAATTTCAAAGAAAGGCAACGGTTAATATAGTATAGAAAAGATTAAATGAACATTTAATGTGATTTAATAGTGTTTTAACGTTGCAAGCAAGTTTTGATGTTTTAAATCACTAGTTATAATACCCGCGCACGCGCGAGTTTTTAAAATTTTTTTTTTAATCATATATTTTTATTTATTAAAAAACAAATAATTTAATATTTGTTTTATTTGATTTATAATGTTTAATTATAGTTTTTTATTATTAAAGATAATTATTTAAAATTTTTAATCCTATTGTTAGTTGCATCTTATATATATTTTTTGTATTTATCTTTTACTTATGTTATGGATAAATATAAAATGTTACCTAATAAGAAAATAATCTTTAAAAAAAATAAAACTATTACTAAATAGGGTATGATTTGATTTTTTGAAATGAAAAAGTCAGCACTTGAGGTTTTGTTTTATTATATAAATAAAAGATGAGTTTTGTTATATCATTCTACAAAACATTCCTACATATCCTCCTACACTCACACTAATATTTTATATTTTATCTCTACTTATTATTTTTTTCGCATTTAAACCTTTACTTTTGACACACATGTCAAAATCGCGTGAGTAGAAATATTTGTAGAAAGAATTAGTAAGAGAATATACCGTTTCTCTTAAACCATGTCAAGTATCAATCAAACTTCTTTCTACTAAAATTACTAAAATGACATAACATGACTCTAAAGTAATTAAGCATCACCACACACTTGCAGGATGTTAACTGGATGAACAAGAGGAAAAGCGATTTAGATTAATTTGAAAGAAAGTATATTTGAATATCAAAAATTCAATTGGACTTGCATGATAATGAAATTTTATAAGTCTTTCGTGAAGATCTTTTATAATATCACAAGCTATTATCTTTTTGAGTGGTTTTAATTGTTTATATGAATTTATAAATTTGTGGGCAAAAAAGTTCACAATTGAAGAATTGGGAAACACATAACATAAGATATTATTCACCTTTGAAAGGATATATGTATGCAATTCCTTTTAAGATAAATATCATAAAACAAATTTCGTGTGTATGAAACGGACTTAAACTAAGAGAGTTAAGTACAGTCTATACAAATAACATGTTATTTGTCGGTCATCTCAGCGTCGTCTAATCACCTGACTATTACATGCCAATAGCTAAAACACTCTAAAAAAAAAAAAAAAAAAACAAACTAAACTAAACTTTGTAGGTCTCACAAAACACTCCACCAAAAATACTCATTCGCTCACAAAAAATAAAAATAATAAGAATGGTGGTATGTTGGTGCAACGGTTGGGGAACCAACAACGGACGAATGACGCATGAGACAGTGCAGAACGGCGGCGCCGTTCGTTCGTGAGTTAGCGAATGGCGGACGAAAGTTGGCTTGCACCAAGCACTCTAGTGTAATAAGGAATGCATATGACCACAATCATCACTGTCTAATCAGCGCCAACTCAACTCTCTCTCGTTACAACCAACTTCATAACCAACTTAGTGTAATAAAGCGGTCGCGGTCATCACAAAAAATATACATCAACTTAAACACAAATGTACCACACAAAAACAATTTAATAAACACACTGACACATAAAAACTCACATGACCTGGTTGTGCAGTCGACCAAGTCCTTACAGAAAACCCATGTTAGACACATCTTCAGTTAGAAGTGTAATAAGGAGGACACATGCTATTTGCCAACTTGGCACCCAAGATGTGTGCCAGTATGGATGGTCTTACGACACTGTTGTTGAATTTACAAGGTGAATTTGTAAAGATAATGGGAAGTTAATATAGTATAACAAAACTAACTTAGTAGGTCTAAAAATTCAAACGAATTTTGCACATCTATGCATATGTGTCGTAGGGGAAGATCAAATTAAGCTTGGGAGAGAAAAATGTAGAAACAAATGTATATGATGTGCATATTAGGAACGAAATAAGCGGAAATAAAGAAGTTTACCAAATTTTATGGAAAAAAATGAGCGTCACCTTTACTTTTTCATACAAAAGTGACATATACTCTCTTTGGAAATACAACTTTTGACAAAAAGTAAAACTCGTATGAGGTCATACAAACGTTTCTCTAACAATAAACAACTTTAAATCTCAAAGTTCATTATTTTCCTTAAACTTTGTACTACTTTTGCATAAAAAGTTCCGCAAGCTTGGGTCTAAATTATTAGAAAAACAAATGAATTAGGTGAAGTTTTACTATATGTTAAAAAAAAAAAAAAAAAAAAAAAAAATGTTTTACTTGAAATAGCTTCGGTAAACTTTTACTTCAAACTATTTATGTTCCAACAATAAATACAAAAGTTAATAATAGCAAAAGAGAGCCTCTATGCAACTAAAATCATTCGTATTCTATTAGATGTTGTCTTTGTTGTATCTTGAGCAAATTATAGTCGACAGACGAATTTGTCAGAGCTCGAGCTTGACTCATTTAACTTTGTAAGGCTCAAGATCAAGCTTGTTTCGAGCCTTATACTTTAGATCGAGCTTGACTTGTGACATACTCCTTCCGTCCCAAAATTATTGTCCTATATTGACTTTTTCGGTCTTTCTTTCTCAACTTTGACTATAAATATTTTTGTTTATGTTATACAATTTTTTATAAAAATTACATCATATGAAAATACATTCAAAACTCAATTCCTTCATATATTTTGTATCAAGTATTATGTAATATAAACAAAAATACATATGGTCAAAGTTGAAAAGTAAATACCGAGAAAGTTAATAGGGGACAATAATTTTAAGACGGAGGTAGTATTTAACAATATTGGGCCATGCCCGTTTTTATGATAGTGCTAAATGAAATAAAGCTCAACTTGTCAATAGGCTCGACCTTGTGTTATTTGAATTCAAATGCATTGTGATTCTTTGAATTTGGTTGAAAATCAAGTTGAGATAATAGATGACTTGTATGGTGACTTTGAACCAATGGCCTCAAAAGGCAAACCGAAGAGAAAAAATCTCAAAAGAAAGTTAAAACTTATAAAGAAGAAAGGAAGAGGGAGGAAATGCTCGTTAATTGAAGTAGATGTGCGAAATGAGTCTAGTTTGCAAAACGAAGGTGACCAAGATCTAAATACAGATTATGTCGATAAGAAAGCTTCATCACAAACGGTGGAATCCCAAGCAAGGAAAGAGGCTGAGAGGGTGGTGGAGTTAGCTGATTTGATGGGGTTGGATCATGATGGAAGTAAAGGAGAATTATTTGATAAAGTGTACCAATTAGAGTTGTTGGATCGCAAGGGTCAGTAGGGTCAGTAAGTTGTGTATTTTTTTGAGTTTGGGTGTGGTTGTATCTAATCTATGAAAATTATAACTATTAATGTTAATGGGGTAAATAGTGCGTGGAAAAAAATGGCTTTGTTGTCGTTTCTTGGCAATGAAGACCCCGATGTAGTTTTTATACAAGAGACTAAGCTAAAAGAATTTGACAGAAGGCTATTGAAAAACATATGGAATAGGAATGATTTGGAAGTTAGTTGGGTCAACTCATGGGGCTTCAGGTGGAATAATGGTTATATGGAAACAATGTTTTTTTAAGTTGTATGATAAAAAAGGAAACCAATTTTATCATTCTCAAAGGTTTTTTAGTTAGCTTGGGTTGTGAGGTGTCTTTGGTTAATGTGTATGCACCTAATGACGTTGGGAAAAGAAGATGCGTGTGGAGTGCTCTAAAAGATCACAAGGCAGGTAAAGATGGGTTTTGGATTCTTGGTGGCGACTGGAACGAGATTCTGTACATCGAGGAAAGGTTAGGCCAAACTTGTTTAGATATTTCGATGAATGATTTTCAAGGTTTTGTTGAAGAATGTAATTTAATAGATCTTCCTATGACGGGTGCAAATTTTACTTGGTCCAATCGCCAATCAAATTTGTCGCTTAGTCGTCTAGATAGGTTCCTGTTCTCGACTGATTGGTTAACTCAATTTCAGCAAACTAGACAATGGTGCATTAAAAATTCATTTTCAGATCATTATGCAGTTGGGGTAGGATGGGTGTCAATTAATTGGGGCCCGAAGCCCTTTAAAGTATTTAACTGGTGGCTTGAAGACCCTTCTTGTGCGCATAGTTTTCAGAATGGATGGAAGTCGTCTGGTGTCGAAGGAAGTGCATGTTTGAGTTTAGTTCAAAAAATAAAGAATGTAAAGAATGAGTTAAAGCAAAAGTTCAATCACAGGCTATCATCAGTGATGGAAGATATTAAGGTGAAAGAAAAGAGGTTATTTGAGGTGGAAGCTTTGAGAGAGAACGATAGCGGTAATGAAGATTTGTGGAAGGAGTTCCTTACTTTAAATTACTCGATCCGGTCTCTAAGAAGGAAAGCAACGATGAATTCTTATCAAAAGTCTCGCGTGAAATGGCTTAGACTTGGCGACTGCAACTCAAAAATTTTTCACATGATTTATAATAGTCGTTTGAGGTCTAATTCTTTACAATCTATTGCGGTAAAAGGCGAACTTTACTCTAATCCAGTTGAGGCAAAACGAGCGACTACAAACTTCTTTAGAGAACACTTCCGGAGTGACGGAGGCCCATTTTTTTACAACTAAGTGGCGCTTTCAAATCAATTTCAGAAGATCATTCGGTTCGGCTTGAATCTCCATTTTCAGAGGTTGAGATAAAATAGGCAATTTGGTGTTGTGGTGAAGATCGTGCTCCAGGGCCGGATGGTTTGAATTTTAAGATTTTGAAACAAAACTGGGATGTTATCAAAGAAGACGTTATCAGTTTCTTCGAAGAATTTCATGCTAACGGCCGGTTTCCTAAGGCCTTGAACAACTCCTTCATTGCTCTTATTCCTAAGAAATTGTGTCCTCGGGATTTGAATGATTTTAGACCAATTTCGCTAATTAGTAGTATGTACAAAGTTCGCGCAAAAGTCTTAGCAGAGAGACTAAAATCGGTCTTGGATTTGGTGATTGGGTCTTCTCAGTTTGTTTTCATGAAGAATAGACAGATTATGGATTGTGTTTTGATAGCCAATGAGATTTGCCATTCTTTAAAATATTCGAACAAGGGTGGAATGATCTTCAAAATTGATTTCGAAAAGGCATGCGATACAGTAGAGTGGATTTTTGTAGACAGGATTATGAATGAGATGAATTTTGGTACAAAGTGGAGAAGGTGGATCAATTTCTGTTTATCTTCAGCGAGAGCGGCTGTTCTAGTCAATGGATCTCCTACAGACTTCTTTCCTTTGAAAAGAGGGTTGAGGCAAGGCGACCCATTATCTCCCTTCTTATTTAATATTGTTCCGTCAGGTGTACTGGAGGAGATTGATAAAATCAGGAGAAGTTTCTTTTGGGCAAAAGATCCTAGTGAACGGAAACTATGCACTATTGATTGGAATACGATCACTAAAAGTAGACGAAATGGTGGCCTTGGTGTTGGAAATCTTTGAACTAGAAACGAAGCCATGCTATGCAAATGGTTATGGCGATATGGAAATGAGAAAGAGGCGTTTTGGAGGAAGTTAATCGATGCAAAGTATGGAAACTGTCAGTTTAGTCTATCTCCCTCAATTCCAAGGAAATATTTTGTTTCCCCGGTGTGGAAGAAGATATCTGGCATAGTTCACTTGCAATCGTCATCAAGTAATGTAGCAAGAAGTGGTTTGGTGCATTGTGTAGGGAGAGGTAACAATACGAGATTTTGGGAAGATCATTGGGTGGAAGGGCATATCTTAAAAGTATCATTTCCGAGGATGTTCACGTTAACAGCTCATAAATCCAGTCCGGTTAGCGACTTTGGCTTTTGGGAGGAGGGTCAATGGAAATGGGACGTTAAATTCAGAAGAACATTGTTTGATTGGGAGATAGATCAGTTTGAAGAATTTACCTCAGTTTTAAACTCAATAACGTTGGTGGCATCTAGTGACGACAAAGTTATCTGGTCTTTCGAATCATCCGGTAAGTTTTCATCCAAATCGTTTTGTTATAAGGTAGAGAACATGAACCACGATTGCAATTCACTTCTTTCATCGTTATGGAAATTCAAAGTTCCACCTAAGGCTCGTCTTCTTGGTTGGCAAATTATGTTGGGCAAGTTGCCAACTAGAGACCTCTTATCGAGAATTGGCATTATTTCAGATAATATTATTGTATGTCCATTGTGCAAGAGTAATGTGGAGACAGTAGATCATCTTTTTGTTCAATGCAAAATTTCGCTTCGTATTTGGTGGGCTTTAGTTGAGGGTTGGGGATGTAGTTGGGTAACTCCCCGAAGTATAACCGAAATGTTTGTTTGGTGGACTGAAATGGCTAAAGTCATTAAGTGTAAAGAAGTTTGGCAAACGTCTTTCTTTTCGGTCTTGTGGCATATTTGGGAAGCTCGAAATAATTCAGTCTTCTCAAATAAGGAAGTCTCTTGGTATAAAATACTAGATCTAGTTAAACTTAGAACTGGTTGTTGGATCAAGGCTTTCTTTCCGGCATGTTCGTATTCTATTATGGATTTCTTTGTGAACATCTTTTCAATTTCAGAATGTTATAGTGATGTTCGTAAGGTTCAACGGCCTTCCGAGTGGTGTCCTCCTGACGATGGGTCGTTAAAGTTTAATGTGGACGGTTCGGCAATAGGTAAACCAGGTTTAGCGGGCATTGATGGGTTATTACACAATAGTCACGGTGTTGTAATTGCTTTGTTCTCTGTGTCAATTGGTGTTATGGACTCTAATGTTGCTGAAATTTTAGCCATAAAAGAAGCGTGCAAGATGATACATAAGAAGGACGAGTTCAAATCGGTTAAAATCGTTATCGAAAGTGATTCTTTGAATGCGTTTCGTGGGTTCTTGATCCAAGTAAGAGACCTTGGAAGCTATTGTATCACTTCCGGGAGATAGATGACTTTTTATCAAGTTGTTCAGGTCGATCGATAGCTCACATATATCGAGAACGCAATTTTGATGCTGATAAATTGGCTAAGGAGGGTGTTTATCGTACTTCACCTCTAGTTATATGGAAGGATTATTGATTCATCTCGAGAATTGCTGGTTTGTTTGCATTTGTCTAGTTCGGTTTGGGGATGTTGTTTATGAGGTCTCTTCTTATGATTCAGGTGTTGGTTGTAATGGTTTTACTTCTGTTTGTTATGGCTGTTAGCCTTGTTTCTTTTAATAAATCCATCTTTCAAAAAAAAAAAATTATATATAGATATATACAATTATACATGTACGAAGTATATTGACATGTATAAACAATTAAATGAAAGGATTTAAGTATTTTGACATGTATAAACAATTGAATTAAAGGATTTGGCATGAGTATTGAAGCTCAAGTTATTTTATTAGATGGGCTCAAAAATTGTTTGAGCTCGCTTACGTTCGACTTGTTTCAAATTTTCTGTCAACGTTGATTAATAAGCAATTTAAGTCGTTCACAACTGTAAAACATATCTGACACTAATCGAGTACTAACCTACAAAGCTTTGTCATGAACGAGGGGTTGTTTTTTATATGAGTTTTGAGATGTTGGAATGGAATAATAACTCAAAATTCTAGTTGGTTCACATATTTTGTAGTAACTAGACGAGTACCCGTGCATAGCAACGGGATTTTATAGCGACAGATAGTTTATTGATAAAAAAAATTTATAGGTTATAAACGAAAAATAATAAAAGTTTGAATATTTGGGAATTTAACATAATATTTTGAAACCCGATTCGACCCGGGTGATTCAACCGGTTGAACCGTTCCGGTCGAAAAATGAGTCGATTTAAACCGGGTCAACTTGCTAGGTTGGGTCGAAAACGGGGCAAATTTAACTGGGTCAACCCGTCCGGGTTTGAAGCGTCCCGGGTCAACCCAGTTTTGTTTTAATTGGTTGTATTTAATTTGATAGATATGTTTTTAATTAGTTGTACAATGTGAATAAATCGTTGTACTTTTAAGTAATGGATAATGTTTTGAAACCCGGTTCGACCCGGGTGGTTCAACCGGTTGAACCGTTCCTGTCGAAAAATGGGTTGATTTAAACTGGGTCAACTTGCTAGGTTGGGTCGAAAATGGGTCAAATTAAACCGGGACAACCCGCCGTGTTTGAAGCGTCCCGGGTCAACCCGGTTTGTGTTTTAATTGGTTGTATTTAATTTGGTAGATATGTTTTTAATTGGTTGTACAATGTGAATAAATAATTGTACTTTTAAGTAATGGGGTATTTTAATAAGAGTATTAAATGCATTTCAATATTTCCTTATATAAATTTTTTAACATTTCACATTTCACATTCTTGACTTTTCCACTTTCACCTTTGACCATTTTTCCTTTATAGATAGTAAAGATATTATGGAATCAACCCAATTACTCGTTCCATTCTAATATGGTAGGATCGAAAGGTTTCGACTAATAATTCAAGGATGTCTTACAAATCTCACTTTCCTATTAATCTCGTCCACATATATTGCTAAATTTAATTCATATTTTCTCTTTTTCTTTATTTTATTGCATATATAATAATAAGTTTAAATTTAATATCAATTAAAAATAATGTACATTTTTATATAATTACATATTTTCTCTTTTATCTTTTTCTTTCATACATTTCTCAAATTCAAATCCAATTCTAACACTATTTATAAACCAAATGCGCCATATATCTTTTATCAAGGTTGCAAAAATCACAAATCGTTAGATTGCCGGGCGGTCGACCCCCTTATAGCTTGTTAACATAGACGAGATTAATCAGATTGGTATTTCCGACAAGTTTTAGTTATTTCCAGCAATATTTTCTTTAAAAAAAATATCGTAACAAATATAACCAACGACTATAAGTTATTAAAACAATTTCACCGTTGACCATCATTGATTGCCATTAATCACGGTTGACCGATTTACACAAATAAAAAAGGTTAGTGAACTTGTGACGCCTAAACGGCGATCAATCGATTTTGTAGTCAAGGTAACACTATCTTTTATTTATTAATTGCAAGAAAACGACTTAAAACGAAAAGAACAGCTGCAATTTGCAAAGCATTAGTACTACATATAATCTCATAGTCAATCTCTTAAACCAAGTGGAATCGTATCATAAACATTAGACGACCCATTTAAGCCACCAATCTCCAACTCATCACCTACCGTTTACTTTTCTTTTTTCCAATTTCCATTTCATAAGGAAATTGATTCACACACAATTTTTTTTATAAATACATCATTTTGTACAACATCGCAATGCACAGATAGTACACAGTATAACACTGTAATGCACAAAGTGTGGTGCTAGAATAAAAAGTATTGATGTGCCAATCACCTCCCATTCCATAAACCCAAAACACACTCCCACTCCCAAAACCCACTCCACGCGCCCCTCCTCACGTGCCCAACACTTTACTTTACGCCACCTCCACCTGTCACATTTCAACCCCTAATATAACCCCTTCAAAAACACACACAAACATAAAAACAACAACATAAGATGGGATCTGAATTAACATACAGAGGCCATGAACCTCAAACAACCTCGGATCCATACTCACCTAAACCCAACAAACCTTGGTTCCCTGTCACCCGTTTCATCCGTTACATCTTACGTGAGCAGCGTCTCCTCTTCACCTTCCTGGGCATTTTCATAGGTGCCCTTTGCATAATATTAATATCAACTTTTTCTTCCGGTAATAACAACAGTCACGATATTAATATAAAATATCGTGACAGTTATTCCGTATCCGATGTTATTAATTCGGATATTATTAACTCTGGACGAGCGCGCGGACTGGTTCGCGCTCGTCCAGTTTTGGACTTTTCCTCATCTGGAGGAAAGATTCCCCTAGGACTAAAAAGAAAAGGGCTGAGAATAGTTGTTACGGGTGGGGCCGGGTTTGTTGGGAGTCATTTAGTTGATAGGTTGATAGCACGTGGTGATAGTGTTATTGTTGTTGATAATTTTTTTACTGGGAATAAGGATAATGTTCAGCATCATTTTGGTAATCCTAGATTTGAGCTGATTAGACATGATGTTGTTGAGCCTTTGTTGCTTGAGGTTGATCAGATCTATCATTTGGCTTGCCCTGCTTCGCCCGTTCATTATAAACATAACCCTGTCAAGACTATTATATCCTTTTTAGATGACAATTTTCATTTATTTGTTTATGTTTATATGTGTTTGTTGCGGTTTTTACGATATATTTATAATTAGTGGTGGATCCAGAAATTTGTCAAAGGGTATGCACTTTAGTCTTAAATTTAAAAAAATCTGTGCATACCCTCTGACTCAAGTATGTCCGCCCGTGAGTATAATGACTTTATTTGTTATGTGTGAAATTTGGTATCCTTGACTTGATCTGATGTGCTTACAAGACGAATGTGGTTGGGACATTGAATATGTTGGGATTGGCGAAGCGTGTTGGTGCGCGGTTTTTGTTGACGAGTACTAGTGAGGTGTATGGTGATCCTTTACAGCATCCTCAAGTCGAGACTTATTGGGGAAATGTTAATCCTATTGGTTAGTTTTTTAATTTCGTTGAGCCGTTTTTATGAATACTTGTGTGTTAATGTTTTGATGTGTTGAGGCTAGATCTGATGTGTTTGTTGTTTCGGGCAGGTGTTAGGAGTTGTTACGATGAGGGAAAGAGGACTGCTGAGACTTTGGCTATGGATTATCATCGTGGTGCTGGTGTTGAGGTTTGTATGGTTAAGATTAGTGTTTGATTTGGTGAAATAAGATGCGTGGTATGTTAAAGTGACGATTTTTATTATTGTTGGTAATGTAGGTGAGGATTGCTAGGATCTTTAACACTTATGGTCCTAGAATGTGCATTGATGATGGTCGTGTTGTTAGTAACTTTGTTGCTCAGGTGAATTGTCGTCCTTATTCTGTCTTCAGTTATGTAAACGATTTTCTGAATGATGTTTTTGAAGAATATTGATAGCGATTAATTTAATTTTGAATAATGCAGGCACTGAGAAAGGAGCCTTTAACTGTTTATGGTGATGGAAAGCAAACAAGAAGTTTCCAATTTGTTTCGGATTTGGTTAGTATACCTCTTTCTTTGTTTCTTTTACAAATTTGTAGTTGCCTGTTTGTTAGAAATGCTTAATTGTTGTTTGGATTTTGAATTTAGTATGCGTGTTTGGTCATTCTTGTTTGGAATTATATGAATTGTCATTTGGCACATGGAGTCATGTTTGGGTGATTTGAGTATTCTACCTAATTTAAGATAAAAATAGATTGTGTTTCACCTGCCTGGTTGGTATCTATCCTGACTCGTTAACTCTAGATTCTAGACACGCCAAAAAATGTGTATATTTTGTTAATTTTTCTGTCTTTTGACCATATATAGTTTTGGGTAACATTTAGCATGCATAAACAGGCTCCAAGTTGGATCCTAGTTCTTTTTAGTTGTAAAAGTGGTTGTCTGATTATAAACTGGGAAATATGATTCAAAATGATCATATCCTGGGGTCTTTCTGTTTGGGCACGACTCTTTGTTAAAATAGCCCTGACTAAGCACTTGCATCTGGTTCTTGACTTCTTTCAGTCTACGCAAGTTACGACATTTCTATTTCTGGTGTTTTCTTAGAAC
>JARVZY010001056.1:0-29357 GCA_030686995.1 Artemisia argyi | reverse complement strand
AACGCTGGCATAACTGATGGCAAATATCTTAAATGAATAAATTCAGACTAAAACATGTATGCTGAAAAACTAATAAGAAATGATATGACGATTGACTCTAAGTAGTGAGCTGTGGCACTGGATCACGCTTAAGAAGTGGATACTACACTCTTAAGCAAACACAAGTTCTAACATAATGCATACAAGAGAGATGAGGACCTATTATACTTAACGCTCATATGTGTTCTAAGCAATCACTAAATGGCACACATCTTATTCTAAAAGAAATAACCGAATGAACGTGAGAAAGCTAGGTAAGTGGATAAAATGACGCATATCATAAACTGAATCTGAAACCCTAAATCTGCATCAGTAACCATAACGCTAATTAGACAACCACTATACGACGCAAGTCATGTATGGTTTGAAACTGAAACACTAAATTCGCATCATCAACAGTAACTCTATTCAGATTCACCTAGCCTAAATTAGGAACTAACATTACGCACATTGCCGTAACTCATTTCAAACAGCTTTCACATTAGACAATCACTACTCGAAAACTGAAATCGAGATCTACTGTAATTCTATTCGGATGGAACTGAATTAGAAACACTAAAATAAATGATTACAAATAGTTTTAATTCACACGTGTGGTCTAAAACTGAAACTTAAAACCCTAACGTCGAACAATCAACGGTTATTCTATTTGAAATTGACCTAATTTAGCAAGTAACTGCAATAACTGATTATAAACAGCTTTAATTCACACGTGTGATCATAAACTGAAATTAAAACCCTAAATTTAAATAATTTGATGTGGTTACCGGAAAATTGGATCGGTTGGAACGGCGGCGAACGGTGGTGGTTAGGTGTGTTTGATAAATATGGTGAATGTGGATTCGAAGTCAATGAGTGTGCCCAAACTACAAATGGGAATGCCACGTAGTCTTTTTTTTTTTTTTTTTTTTTTTTTTAAATACAGTAATAAATCATTTTCTTTTTTAAGCGTTGATAACCATTAATAGTTCTCGGCTTGGTCGTGCGATGTCGATCAGTATTGGGAAAATGACTACTCGGTCTTAATATGTTTGGCCACATTAATGTGATTAATTTTTCACACGATATTTCGTTTTATAGTTATTATCGAGCTTGAAAGTTAGTAACATAGGTGCAGAGTTTTTCAGAGCTTTTTGGGGAGATAAGCGGTGAGCAGTAAGTTTTTTTTAGACTTAACTACATTTTTAGTCCTCGTGGTTTATCGGGTATAACGGTTTTGGTCCAATAGTTTAAAATGTAACAGATTCAGTCCAAGATCCGACGACCCGTAACACTTTTGGTCTTGACTGTTAGTTTGACTAGTTAAAAAAACGTGAAATGACTAAAATACCCTCGGATAATAATGTACAATGACTAAAATGCCATTTCCTTTATTATTATTAATTTATTATTATTAAAACATATCAAATCATCATTTTCCAAATCACAAACACAATCTGTTCAAAAACATAATAATAATAAATACAAACACAAAACTAAAACAAGAACACACGAAAACAAATCCAAACCATTTTCCCCTTCAAGATCATACGAACACAAACCTTTCAATCATACAAATCATCACCATCCTTACAACTCCTCAAAAAAACACACGAACACAATCACACTTTTTGTAGTCACTCATCTTGACTCAACCACCCTTATCTCTCCTTTTGTAGTCACTCATCTTCACTCAAATCTGAAACTCAATCCTCAATCCTTACAATCACTTCTCAATTCACAACAACAATTAACTACAACCCTCAAACCTATCTCCAGATCCACAACAACAAAGATTCGAACTGGAAATAAAAAAAAAAAAAAAAAAAAAAAAAAAAAAAAACGGGTCTTAGTTTTTCTCCTCTATATACTCGGATTGTTCTTAAAACAAATGCACAGAAGAAAATCATCATAGATCTTAAACGAACAACAAAATTAAACCTACCCGAGATCTCTTAAAAGATCTTGAAGCCATGGTCTTTGTGTGGTTCGAAGAACAGAGGGTGTTTGGTGGTGATGTCGTGGAAGAGAGTGAGGAACTAAATGTGAAAGTGGTGTGTGGTAGCTAATGGTGGATGCCGAGTTTGTGTTTGTATGATGGTGATGATTTAATTTGAGAAGTGAGAGAAGAGATGGATTTATTTTGAGATTGAGAGTGATATAAGTGATAAAAAGTAGGTGGTGATGATTTATTTTATGTTTATGTTTTTGTATTTGTGTTTGTCTTTATGTATATGTGTTTGTGTAGGCAGCAACAAACACTCATGTTTAATAAAATATGTGAATTGACACAAATACCCCTAAAATTAACGGTCAAACATAGTCAATTTAACGGAGCAACAAAAATTGGACCAAAAGTGTTATGGGTCGTCGGATCTTGGACTGGATCCGTTACATTTTAAACTATTGGATCAAAACCGTTATACCCGGTAAACCACGATGACCAAAAATGTAGTTAACTCTTTTTTTTATTTTTAATGTTGGTTTAGCAAAAGAGTGTTGAGCTTTGCTATTTTTTTATGAATGCTCATTTTTTCAATACTTTTTTAAGAAGCTGTGAGCAGTGAGCTGTGATTATTGCTCACAACTACTTTTGCCAAACATAATCCAAATTACAGTACAGTTTAGATAGATTTATAGTCTCCTTGAAGAAGTGTTTACTCGAGGTTTCATTCCATAAAATGTAAACATGTTTACATAATGCTCCTTCACAAACTAAACGAGCTACGAAGTTAAAAGTTAACCACAAAATTCGATGAGATGTGTTCTTTCTAGTATGATTTAAATTATAAACATTTAAACATAAGCTTATTCGTAGGAGACCCAAAAGGCCAAAGACCACAACATACTTTACTTTGAGAACCAAAGTTGTAAATTACATTAAAACAAAAGCGTGTGAGACACTTGAAAATCGTTAAAAGCTTCATAAAATTTTACAGTGTAATGTTATGGTTATGTTTGGCAAAACTAGCTGTAAGCTGTATGCTTTAAGCTGTAAGCTGTAAGCTATAAGCTGTAAGCTGTAAACTGCAAAGCTGTTAACATGAGCTACAAGCTGTATCTTTTTTACAATAAAAGTGTTTGGTAAATTAGCCATTAAATGTAATTATTAGCTGTTAACAGTAATTTTATGTTTTAACAGCTCCAAAATATTTTAAAAGCTTCATGAATCACCTTTTTATTTTGGAGCTATTTGTTTAAATTAAAAGCTTGAAGTTGATGTATCTAAACGGAGCTACTTGTTTTGTAGGAGATTATTTTTGTAACAAAAAACTTACAGCTCCAAAAAAGCTACATACCAAACAGGCCGACTAAATATTTGTATACATACCTATGTGGAGGTGTGATCCCCTAAAAAGGGACTAAAAATACAAAGGCTAGAAAGCCACTCATCATGTGACAAGTGTCCACCACCCACTCCCTTCCTTTTTTCTTTTTTAATTCGGTTAGGGGGTATTTTGGTCATTTTAACCCGTTTCTTTATTCCACCTTAAACTTCAAACGCAAATATCTTTCAAACGACAAACTTTTACGAAAAACCGATTTCACCATAATTTTTAAAATTTAATCCTCTTTAATTTGGTATAAATCTTGTTAAATATTTCGAACTTTTTTTTTTTACATATAAAGTGGGTCTTGATTTTCTTGATTTTTTTTATCATTTTCGGCCCTATTTTTTACCCTCATAAATGTCGAATCGTTAAAAACTTAAAACATGAAAGTTATAGATTTTTGTTCACTTTTTACACAGGTTTTTGAATCACTCAAATCCGATCTCATATGAGTAAGATAACACACGTTAAAGATGGTGTTTAACTCATATTTGTTGCACATAATGTGTTTGATGAAATGTCTAGCTTATATATTTTGTGTTAAAATTGAGCTAAATGCACTCATTTTTGTTTCTCAATGCATTATTAATCATTTTATTAATGTAAGACTCAAAAAGTAAAGTTTTTTAATCATTATATTTTTAAAATATACATTTAGTTCATCAGTTAGGTAATTAAGTTCATCAGTTAGGTAATTAGGTTCATCAGTTAGGTTATTAGGTTCATCAGTTAGGTTACTTTGGTTCATCAGTTTTTATGGTAACATTTTTGACTAATTGATGAACCTAAACACATAACACATGACAAATAATTATAAGTTCATCAATTAGTCAATAACTGATAAACAAACTGATGAACCTAAAATTAATGAACCTAACTGATGAACCTATAATTATAGGTTCATCAGTTAGTCAATAACTGATAAACTAACTGATGAACCTATAATTAATGAACCAAAAAATCAATGAACCTAACTGATGAACCTATAATTAGTCAATAACTGATGAACCTATAAACTAACTGATGAACCTATAATTAATGAACCAAAAAATCAATGAACCTAACTGATGAACCTATAATTAGTCAATAACTGATGAACCTATAATTATAGGTTCATCAGTTAGTCAATAACTGATGAACCTATAATTATAGGTTCATCAGTTATTGAATAACTGATGAACCCAAACATTTTATCAAACTTGATGAACCTGAAATTGATGAATCTGAAAAAATTGATGAACCAAATTAACTGATAAACTAACTGATGAACCTATAATTAATGAACCAAAAAATCAATGAACCTAACTGATGAACCTATAATTAGTCAATAACTGATGAACCTATAAACTAACTGATGAACCTATAATTAATGAACCAAAAAATCAATGAACCTAACTGATGAACCTATAATTAGTCAATAACTGATGAACCTATAATTATAGGTTCATCAGTTAGTCAGGTTCATCAGTTAGTCAATAACTGATGAACCTATAATTATAGGTTCATCAGTTATTGAATAACTGATGAACCCAAACATTTTATCAAACTTGATGAATCTGAAATTGATGAATCTGAAAAAATTGATGAATCCTAGGCACCTTCTCAAACACAACAAAAAAGCTAATAATGCACATATTTAAATTAAAGCACCTTCATTTCTCTTCTAAAACCAAAAACAAACAAAACCCACTTCAGATTATGCTCAAAAAGACTAATTCTTGAATAAAAACAAAAACCCACCTCAGATTATGTTCAAAAAGTGGTGACGAAATCAAATCTCAAGACATGGATACCATCATAAACCACCGCGACACCATAACAACACTGAGAAGAAGAAGAAGCTGCTATTGGTGTTGTGACGAAATCAAATCTCACAAAAAGTGACGTCACAACCGTGGTTTTGATAATTACGGTGGTGGTGGTGGTGGTGGCAGATTGATGTTTATGACAGATCCACTAGTTGTGATGATAGCGCGCCGTCGATGTGGTATTTTGGTAGGAGATCTGGTGAGAGTGGCTGGTGTTGCAACGGTAGTTTCCAGCGTATTTGAAGGTGGTGGCATCGTTGATAGGTGGTGGTGTTAATGGCGGTAGCAGATGTTGTGGTGCGTGTGTGTGTTTTCTGGTGTTTTTAGTCTGGTATTTTTTTGATGATTGGTTAGCAGAGAAGGTTTAATGATGAGGTGAAAATGTATAATTACAAAGTTGCCCTTAATGAAGAAAAGAAAAAGGGACACGTGTTGTTCTCTAATTACTTTTTAGGCTTTTTATTTTTCTTTCACTTTTCAATTGATCCTCTACCTACCTATGTGAGCTGATATATTGTCATCCCTTGGTCGCCTTCCCTGTTGTACGCAAACCACTACACTAGTGGAAGAGACACAACCGTCGGTGAAAGGCAGAAGTACTAGACTTTCCATTCGGTCTTGTGAGGGTATATTTATTTATGTATTTGATTAATGTAAATTTTGAAAATTTAATTCTCATTTAAATCATATAGTAATACCTCCAATAATGATATATTTTAATAGAATTGTTTATAAGAAAAGCTCACCAAACTTATAATCACCAATTTAATGCTAAAATTTAAAAAATAAAATTTCTAACTATTTACACTATTAATAATTTAGACATCCACTAGTACAAATCTGGGATTTCGTCACACATGCTGTTTTTTGAATGGCCACACAGTCAGATATTTATGTGACTAAATGTACTAGAATAAAATAAACAGCCACACTTGATCCGACTTGTGTGACCATTTTGGAATTTCATTGTCACACATTTGAATATTTATGTGACTAGAGGTAACCAGTAAATTTTTTTTTGGTTATTTAGTCACTAATAATTTGAGACGTGTGACAGATACAAATAAGTTTGAAACTTTAGTCACACTATATATATACATATGTGACAAATATATGTCACACAATTGAACTGTGTGACTAAAAGCCATATATGGTCACATGAAGTGATTGTGTATGTGGCTAAATCATATACTCAAATTTGTCACTCATTATTTAAAAGTGACTAAATCATATAGTCAAGTTTGTCACACATTATTTAAAAGTGACTAAATAATATATTAAATTTGGTAAGTAATAATTTACATGTGCGGCACCTGGTTTTTCCAAAAAAATAATAATAATAATAAAAAAAAAAAAAAAAAAAAAAAAATCCCTTTCAACATTTCACAAGCTCGCCTAAATTTTTCCCCAAAATCAAATTGCCCTCCTTCCCAAATATTTCACTTAAAATCAAATTGACCTCCTTCTCAAATATTTCACTCACCATCCCAAATATCATTTACACCAAAACTATATCCGGTCTTCTTCTACCCCAAATATCATTTACACCAAAACTACATCTTATGTGCAGATCTGAAAAGAAGCCACCTTCAACACTTATATGGACCTTGTTTTACAAGATATTGATATCAAATATATGACTAAGATTTGTAAAATGATTGGTTTAACAGATCTGGTGGAGGTTTGTATTATTTTTTCTACTAATTTTATGAAATGAAATATTTATATAATAACTTTTTCTATGTTTATGTTTCTGTTCTTAGGTACACGATGAGAATGAAATGTCTTACACACTGATGCGTGGGAATTACAACAGGCTTTACCTCTCGAGGGATCTCGAGAAGCTCACAACCCCCACCAGGCAGTGTACCTGATCGTTGTAGTATAGTATAATGACAAGTACCGGGGGATTGATCGTTCAGCTTAGGAATAGTGTCGCTAGAATTAGAAGGCCTAAATACTAGTTCTAAAGGTGAGGGATGATTATTTTTGTGTTTTTATATTTTTATGAAAGCAGGTAAAATCTCGGGGTTTGAAGGATTTGGGCGGAATTAGTTGCTAATCAACTAACCCAATACTAAGATGCAATCAAAATAAAATACTAAAAATGAAAATAAACTAATTATACTAAGGTTGTGAGCAGTAATTGGAGAAAATGTGTTTACTTAGATTTCACTACTCCCTAGACATCTTTTACACGTTAATTACTTGTTATAATTGCACGGATGACGGATCGTATTCCTTAATACCATTCATGGGGTGGCACACATAACTCCCCAATTCTATGAGCTCTTATCTCCTCCTACACCATGCCCAGCACAACTATAGGGATTGTAAACAGTGGCTCATGCATTAAATACAACCAATAAAGACCTAGTGCGCCTCGGTTCATGTTTCTTAAGACGTTCAAGCATGTTACCAAATGGAGATCTGCCAGTTTTCTTAAGCCTAACATATAAATCACTCATCCAAGACAAGAATAAACAAGTAATCAACACATAATTAACATCTATGTTTCATTAGATCTAAGCAAACACAAGATAGATCTAGCCTAGCATGATGGAATTAAGATAAGAACATGATATAGACAACCAACACATAGACATATTGATTGAATTAGAAGAACACTTATCTCAATTACAATGCAAGGTATCAAGGGTTTGGAACCCTTGAAAAACCTGTAAAAGTTGCACCAAAATCGTACTTAGGGTTTCTCCAAAACTTCTCCTCCTCTTTTTTATGTGTGAAAATTAGAAAACTATATATAGAAAAATAGGTTTGACGGCGTCAAGAGTAAACTTGTGACGCCGTCACCTCGCCGCCAAAACTCTTCTCGGACTGCCTAGATCTACTTCTGACGCCGTCAAGACTTATACACTTCCAGGCCGTCATGACTCTTTTACTCTTGACGCCCTTCCTACGTGACGCCGTCAAATCTGTTCTGGGTCGTCATGGAAATTCATGAAATTTGCTCTTGACGTCGTCAAGGTTTTGCTCTTGACGCCGTCACCTACTGTTCCCAGCATGGAAAATTAAAACTTTGGCGTTTTCTTCACTTTTATGCTCCAAAAACGTCCGAATTGCTTCATTTTCCATATTTCTCTCCCAAAGTACCTAAAATCACAAAAGGAACGATTTAGGGCAATATTTGATCAAATAAATTCGGATTCAGGCTTAAATGACCCCCTAAAAACGGATCATTTTTCGCCTCATCATATACCCTTACACTTGAGATTTGCTTGTCCTCAAGCAAATGCGCTTTTATTCTAGTCAAAATACAAGTTAGGGGTCATTTAACACTAATATAAAAGTAATTACAACAAATAATCGTTTCACTAAAGACCAATAGACAAGCACGGAGGTCATACACAAGCACCTCACAAATAGTGTTCAGATACTCACATCTCTCGGGTGTAATAAAGTGTAAATTACAATATGGAAATGGAAGATATCTCTCACTACCTGTCATAGCAAAATAGATTACCATAGGCTTGGGAAAGTATCAAACCTCCACCACATGGCGTAAGCACCTAGGATAAACTATCAAAGAGGTCTTTTTAAAGGGTTGTAACGTTAGGTATAGGGATATGAAATACACGGTTTTGTTGGATAAAGGAAGTTTTACTGGTGGCGAGTTAACACTCTTGGTCAATTACATGTACAATATGGCGTTGCTAAACTAAGACTAGACTCGACTTATGCTAATAAATGAAAAATAACAAAAACATAAAATAAACATAGAATGAAAAGGGATGGTAGTCCGTATGTTTTTTTCTCTTTTCTTTTTCTATTTTTTTCTTTTCTTTTTCTTGATTTATCGATTTTTTTTCTTTCCATACACTCTTACCCTACCATCCGAAATAATACATCATAGGGAATGAACATTTCCCTTACACTTGAATCTTTACATACTTTACAATAAACTAATCTAATGACTCGAATTAAGAAAATTAAAACACTTGGAGCACTTTTAAGATTAACGTACATATGGGGGTAATAAGTGATGTTCTTCCCCATTACTCCATAAAATAAGTACTTACCCATGAGTCTCAATCGTCCCAAAACAATATGTACAAGGATATGACTCGACTTAGCAACCATGTAATCAATTAGAAAGTTAACTTAGGGTTTAACAAATAACAATAATGCACTAAAAATGAGCGCATACACGGAAGGCTAAGGCGATTTGGTTGTACATTTAAGTGGGGTGTAACAAATTCTTCCTTTAAGTAAGATGCTTAAAGTTAGAAACGAAAAGATAGGCTCGGAGGGGTGTACTAGGGGTTTCGTGTACTAAAAATGAGTACAACGCTAAGGGTGTGGGAAAAATTAGTTGACTTAACTAGCCAAGTAATATGACTTAAATGGTCAAGTAATTATAATACGGGTTTAAACACAAGGGTAATCCTAATGCCTCTTATCATGTAGTAAATCCTACCACACGAATGTAGTCTCACTAGCGGTCTTGGGATGCATCACTAATGCAAGTTCTAGAATCTAAATGTTACCGGTACACTCATAAGCACTAATAATGAATGTTTTTCCTATCAAATCTAAAGGCGAACCTCACATATTTGGGTGGAAATTTTTTTTGAATATACGGTTATGTGATAGTCATACAATCTCCTATCCATGAGACGCTTGCTATGGCTAAAGTTTCACTCCTAAATGTTGTAAAAAAATTTAAATTTGGCGCTAAAATTACACTAACAAGTATTTCTCATAGTTTTATTACACATCTACCATTAAACAAAACAAACTCAAGCGAAAGTGCATATGTAAGGTATCATCTTTTTACCCTCCCCTTATACTTAAGATGAACATTGTCCCCAATGTTCAAGTAAAGAATGTAAAAGTGAAAAAGTAAAGAGAATGAAATCAAATACTCCCCTGATTCGCTCGGTATGGATAATAGGATGGCCAGGTTAAATCTTCCTCCAAAAAAATGAACAATCAAAGCTTCCCTTCCAGAATATAAATCATCTTCTTGTCATACATCACCTGTAAAACCCGACAAAATAGACAAGACAACCTCGCGTAAAATCGGCGGCATTCTATATAAGTTATTAAACCCTAGAAAACAAGATAAGATATAATGCTTGTGGAATGAAGTTTGCAGATCTCCTGGAGATTATAAAACTTAATAATTCACAAAAACCATAAGACTCCGTTAGAAAAACAAAACTGGTAAAATTTCCAGATTTTAACTCCTGACGCCGTCAGAATTGACCTGCAGAAATCCTTATGTTAAGTTTCCGGAAAATTTCTGGAAAAACTTGGTCCTACTTCCTGGAAAATCCTGTAAAACTTCATTATGACTCAATACAAGCATTTGACTCTAACAAATACGAATACACATGTTCATTTAATATTGTGGAGAATCATGATCGGTTTGTTTCTTAAAAACATATTTGGGGTTTCCCCTTACACTTATCTTTTGCAAAAATACCTTTAGGTGGAGTTAAGACTAGGCCAAAACAACAAAGTAAAGTATTTCCACTATTTAGTTTAGAAACATGATCACCAACAATAAAAATTAAGCATGCATACGGAAGCAAATAACAATCAAACAAATAAAATCACACAAAACATGGGTTGCCTCCCAATAAGCGCTTTTCTTTATTTACGAGTCTTGTAGCTAGACTCAAGGTCATGGATTACTACGTGATTTCATCATTGGTTCCACTTTCTAGGTCGTCTTCTAAACCAATTTTGTATTCCGGACCTAGTTGCAAGCACTCTTTGTAGAAACCAAGCATCCTATTTCTCACATATTCTACTCCTCTGCGTCTATCCTCCTCTAATTCCTCTCTACTATCAACCTCAACTTCCCTATTCTCATCCTTAGTCTCGGCTTCTACTCTAATTTCATTCTTGTCACTCTCTTCTATCTCCTTATCTATTGGCTTAATGGTGACAACATTGACAAAGTGGACATGTTTGGATGATGAGGGGTCCTTAATTTGGCTTCCACTATTGGTGTCCCTAGTGTCCTTCCTAGGTGTGATTAACGCTTGGTTGTTGAGGGCTTTCAACAAGTTGTCAATCTTGTTGGTCATCTCCGTTTGTTGTTGGTTGAATTCGGTTTCGAACCTAGCTATGCGGGCTTCTTGAGATGCCATAAACTTTGACATCAATCCTTCAAGATTGTTGGTACTACCATAGTTGTTAGAAGGATTGTTGTTGAAAGTGCGGTTGGATGGTGGACCGGTTGGTTGGTAACGGTTAGGCGGATTGGAAGAATTGGGTTGATTTTGTTTCCACCTAAGGTTTGGGTGATTTTTCCATGAGGGGTTGTATGAATCACTGTATGTGTTTGGCTCGGGCTTGAAAGTGTACCACTTATCTCCCGCTTCGTCGGTACGCGTGGATGTGTAGTCCGCAAAAGCTGTTCCGGGGAGTTCCACACAATCACGAGTGTCATGGGGACCACTACATAATTCGCATAAAGAAGTGATTTTGTTCACTTGGCTTAAAGGCTTAGGAGCTTCGTAAGATTTCATGAGAAACTTGACTTGGTCCTCAAGTTCCATGATCCTACGGTCGGGAGTGCTAGAATTGTTCGAAGGCAAAGATATTGCCTTGACCATTTTGTTCAAGTCACGAGGATCATTCCAACTTTCGTTGTCATAAAGAGCAAGATCTTCTATGAGTTCCCATGATTGTTCCGCACTAAGATCACGTAGCTTACCACCGGCCGATTGGTCAATGGCTCGCCTCGTGGAGATGTCGATATGGTCATAAAAAATTTGAACTTGGAGCCAAAGATCTATGCCATGATGAGGGACTTTTTGGAGTAAGTCCTTGAAACGAGTCCATGCTTCATAAAGAGAATCATTTTGACGTTGTTGGAACATCAAGATGTCATTTCTAAGCTTAGTAGTTCTCCCCGGTGGGAAAAATTGAGCAAGGAAACAAGTGGTGAGATCATCCCATGTGGTGACGGATCCCGCGGGTAAACGCTCAAGCCATTGACTAGCTTGATCCCGTAGAGAGAATTGGAATAGGCGTAAACAGGTAGTCTCTCTAGTTTCAACACCTAGGTCTATGGAATCTACGATTTTGAGGAAGTCCTTAAGATGTTGGTTTTGATCTTCGGAACGAAGTCCATAGAATGCACATCCGCTTTGCACCAACCGGATGGTGTCGGATCGCAAGGGGGTCACATTGGCTCCGGTGAGCTCAATGGTGTTTCGGTAGCCTTGGTGGCTAGGTCGGGAATACTCTTCTAAGGTTCGGGGCCTAAGGGGTTCTAATGGTGGGTTTTGTTGTGGTGGGATGACGGGTTCAAAGATGTTACCACCTTCCATGATGTCGGATGGTAAAGAGTTACGAACAAAAGCACAAAGAAATAGATAGACTAAAGAAGACCTAAAAATAAAAATAAAATCTTACTAGAAAGGAATCTAGCAAGTAGACCTAATAAAAACAAATTATAACCTAGACAATAACTATTCCCCGGGCTGCGGCGCCAAAAACTTGATGCGTGGGAATCGCAACAGGCTTTACCTCTCGAGGGATCTCGAGAAGCTTACAACCCCCACCAGGCAGTGTACCTGATCGTTGTAGTATAGTATAGTGACAAGTACCGGGGGATTGATCGTTCAGCTTAGGAATAGTGTCGCTAGGATTAGAAGGCCTAAATACTAGTTCTAAAGGTGAGGGATGATTATTTTTGTGTTTTTATATTTTTATGAAAGCAGGTAAAATCTCGAGGTTTGAAGGATTTGGGCGGAATTAGTTGCTAATCAACTAACCCAATACTAAGATGCAATCAAAATAAAATACTAAAAATGAAAATAAACTAATTATACTAAGGTTGTGAGCAGTAATTGGAGAAAATGTGTTTACTTAGATTTCACTACTCCCTAGACATCTTTTACACGTTAATTACTTGTTATAATTGCATGGATGACGGATCGTATTCCTTAATACCATTCATGGGGTGGCACACATAACTCCCCAATTCTATGAGCTCTTATCTCCTCCTACACCATGCCCAGCACAACTATAGATATTGTAAACAGTGGCTCATGCATTAAATACAACCAATAAAGACCTAGTGCGCCTCGGTTCATGTTTCTTAAGATGTTCAAGCATGTTACCAAATGGAGATCTGCCAGTTTTCTTAAGCCTAACATATAAATCACTCATCCAAGACAAGAATAAACAAGTAATCAACACATAATTAACATCTATGTTTCATTAGATCTAAGCAAACACAAGATAGATCTAGCCTAGCATGATGGAATTAACATAAGAACATGATATAGACAACCAACACATAGACATATTGATTGAATTAGAAGAACACTTATCTCAATTACAATGCAAGGTATCAAGGGTTTGGAACCCTTGAAAAACCTGTAAAAGTTGCACCAAAATCGTACTTAGGGTTTCTCCAAAACTTCTCCTCCTCTTTTTTATGTGTGAAAATTGGAAAACTATATATAGAAAAATAGGTTTGACGGCGTCAAGAGTAAACTTGTGACGCCGTCACCTCGCCGCCAAAACTCTTCTCGGATTGCCTAGATCTACTTCTGACGCCGTCAAGACTTATACACTTCCAGGCCGTCATGACTCTTTTACTCTTGACGCCCTTCCTACGTGACGCCGTCAAATCTGTTCTGGGTCGTCATGGAAATTCATGAAATTTGCTCTTGACGCCGTCAAGGTTTTGCTCTTGACGCCGTCACCTACTGTTCCCAGCATGGAAAATTAAGACTTTGGCGTTTTCTTCACTTTTATGCTCCAAAAACGTCCGAATTGCTTCCTTTTCCAGATTTCTCTCCCAAAGTACCTAAAATCACAAAAGGAACGATTTAGGGCAATATTTGATCAAATAAATTCGGATTCGGGCTTAAATGACCCCCTAAAAAGGGATCATTTTTCGCCTCATCACACACACTCACGCTCATAGTCTCACACACACTCACTCGATTTGATTTTCCCCAATCTTCACTCTTACACACACTCACTCAATTCCGCAACAAGATAGTCACTCAGTTCGTTAGGGCTAACGGATTAACCTGCAATCGAAGCTTATTGTAGATCGTATCGAAGCCTATTGTTAGGTTTGTAAGTTGTTGATGTTTACTAATCATGTTTTATGTGTTTGAGCTACGAATACGCTTCAGGTTATGGTAGATGCGTTAGGTTATTGAATCGTTGCTACTGTGAATGTTATTGCGTTTATGTTTTTGATTTGATGTGAATGTGTTGGCCCGTTAGAGGCGTTAGGTTATTGAACTTTCAGTTTGTGTTTTTGATTTGATGTGAATGTTAATTTACTTTGTGTGACTGTTTTATTTTTCGTGGAGTTTGTGATGTATATGAATTTGTTGTTCAGATGCTTTGGAATATTACATTGCGTGTAAATTAGATAGAAACGTGTTACTTATTGAGGATTTTAAACAGTAGATATTGGTTTTGGACTTCATTCGGATTATAAGTATATATATGAGATACGGTTAAGACGTGCATAATGCCAATGGGCGTTAGGTTTTAAGTGAGTGAGATCTGGATTGTTGAAGTTAGTTAGCTAGTATGTGAAGTAGAGGTCGTTAACGCGTATCAGTTATTTATGAATACGTGTTTGACTGATAAAGCAACATTTACGCTCCCTGAAAAGGCTCTAACTAAGAAACTCAGGACGGCAAAAGGCCTTTGGCCTAATGGTTGTTATTTATGTGGATGATGAGGTGTTTTTTTAAAAACTTCAGTAATCAGGCATCTTTAGTATGTTAATAGTTGTAAATGTTCAGGCATCTTATAATTTCTGGCAATTAAATTATATACGGATTCAGTGACCAAGTATTTGTAAATGTTCAGGCTGCAAGAAATAGTGTGGGGCCCTAAAAGAGTCCAAAAGATATTCTAGAAAAGATGAATGAAAGGAAGGTGTTTTGGTGCTGAAATGGGGATGAAAGTAGGGGATTTTGGCGCTCAAATTGCGGCTAAAAAGGGTGGTCGTGTCTGCTGAAATGTGTGTGTTTGGTAGCTGAAATGGGGGTTGTTGCGGGTGGGTTTCGTCGCTGAGGTAGAAGTATGATTGAAACTGTAGTTTTTTAACATATGTACATTACTGAACAACAAAATCAAGTTTGTAATGCATTTGGATCATGATAATTGCTGGGCATTTGGATCAGTTTTATGCTAAGTTCAAGGTTCGATAATCATGAGGTGTGATTAAAGATTGATTATTCCTTTCTAGGTATGGGATTACACTGGTTTTGGACACACAAGGTATAATGCAAGAGACGCAGATAAAGATGTTCTAGGTTAAGAACATAGTTACTATCGTTTAATCATCAATTCGTGGTGTTCATGAGTCAATTTCGTTACTTATAAACACATATGTTTTTAGTATTAAGAAATCTCATTAACTGTTTTGTTTATAAACAAATTGCAGATCAACCAATAATCTACAAACATAAAATCCTATAATGTACTGATTACTGATAAACTACGTGCAAAAGTGGCTAATTTTGGATTTGCCCATATAAATGTTGGAGATCCAGAAGCCACTCACATATATACTAAAGTGAAAGGGGCTGCAGACTACTTGATCCCAAGTACCTAAGTACATACCAACTTACTGACACACAGGCTGCTAAGGAGATAATATTGGCTTTGATTGATTCGAGAAACGTGGAGCCAACAGAGTTACTAGCTGACATGGGTTTTAAGGTGTTGATCCTTTGAATTTTTTTTCATGCTTCTGTATTTAAGCATTTTATTTGTCATATGGTGTATTAATTTTTTCTTTTATTATGCACAGGTAGCCCTTGAACTTTCATTTATACCAAATCATTTCCCGCCTCATTTTACACATAAATTCTCACAAATTTTACACATCACTTAGAGCACTCACGATGCTTCAACTATGATCACTTAATAAAAAAATGACTTGACATGATGATATTAGTGAAGGAAAAAGTTGTAAGGAGTTGCACAACTCAAATGAAGTTCTATGTTTAAACACCATTTAGACTCGTTAAATGGGGTCGTCTTACTGATATTTTAATTAAAACTTGTTATAAAATTATACACACAAAAAGAGCAATAACTTGTGAAAGTTTTGATACATTAATGCACTTGTATGTTAGATGTAACGTGTTAACAAATACTTTTGTTAACCTATATGATCAAAAGAAATACATTGCTGCTTTTTGACATTCAGCCTAGTATATACCAACCATGCATAAACTTTATGAATGTAATCAAATTCCTAGGAAAACAGCTAGACAATTCTATTAACTTTTTTCTAATTTTGGATAGATATTTGTTTTGAAAAATTTTAGTAATGGAATAGACTTAACTTTGAACACCCACCCAAGTGCCCAACTTGTTTTTGAACCCAAGTGCCCAACTACTCCATAAAAACACAAATATGAAACACTTATTGTCTTGTATTCACTCTAGTGTAAAATTTAATAAAAAAATTTAGAAATTTTTATATGCGTGTTTTGTTTGCTGTATGTTTCATTATTGTGGAGCTGAAAAATTTTAATAATAGAATAAACTTAATTGTGAACACCCATCCAACTACCCCATAAAAACACAAATATCAAACACTTAATTGTCTTTTGTTCACTCTAAGTGTAAAATTTTAGGGCAAATACCATGTTAAAGCACCATACTTGCCAAGAAAGTTATTTTTGGGTATTGAACAAAATTTTTTCCTCATATGGTTATTGAACTTTCATTTTTTGGCCTCTTTGAGGCACTTTGTGACATTTTTGCCCCTGGATTTTTAATTATTTGAGGGGCAAAAACGTCACAAACTGCTTCAAAGATGCCAAAAAATGAAAGTTCGGTACATATATGAGGAAAAAAATTTGTTTGATACCCAAAAGTGTATTTTAGGACAAGTATGATGTTTTTTATGCTATTTGCCCAAAATTTTATTATAATTTCATGTGCGTGTCTTTTTTGTTGTAGTGTAAAATTTTATAAAAACTTCATATGTGTGTGTCTTTTTTGTTGTTTGGGCTCAATATGGAGTTAGAAAAAGCATGAGACAAATATCTTCCTATGAAGTGCCTTTTTGATTGTAGTTGCCTACATAAATAGTTTAGGACTATTTACCTGGCAGTTGGCTTTTCTTTGTGACCCACTTTAGAAATCTAGCACCCATACGTACCTTAGAAATGTAGCTACTTTTCATGTTGTGAGTGTCTTAATGTCCAACTTTCAAGATTTGAGTGGATTTTGCAAATTTAAATTTTCTGTTTTCAGGTTATTCGCGTGGATTTTGCAGGAAAATGTTGTTTTGAAAAACTTTGTATCGGGCTTTGGTGTTGGTTGATGCACATGTTGAATAACGCCAAAATGCCAACTTGAAACTGTGTTAATATATATTTGTTTGCAACTTACCAAACCTGGTAACACATTTTGGTAGCTGTATTTATGGTCATGCTTCTCCTTGTACAAGCACGTGGCTCCAAGAACAAAAGGGTGATCTTTTTTTGTTGGTTATTTTGGATCACTTTAGCGGTTCGTTATGATCACTTTTTTATTTAGTTAGTTGAGGGCTAATTTGTTAGTGTTCTTTAGTGGGTTGGGCCCGGCTCGGTTGCTGATGGTGCGCCGGCCCAAAACCGCCGATGTTCTTTTGTTGTGGCACATTTATGTCATTTGTTGTGTTTGAGGAGCATATAAAGATACTCCTCTAGTATTAAGGAAGAGTCATCTTAATTTTCTTCTCTTTTGATTCAAGCTCATCATATTACAGATATTAGTTTGCAATGTCACTTCAAATTCCATTAAAACTCAACCATTTACTATATATGATAATATTTATGCATACATACGTACAATGAAAAGAAAAAAAAATCCAAGTGGACATAAATAAAATAGGACTAACTTTGGTGACCCAAATTACTAGCTGGTAGTACTATATTATGCATCTCTGCACAAAAGCTTAATTTATAAATGTCACTTTATCTTGTCATGTTACCTTTTGAAAGAAAGTGCAGCAACTAATCATAAATCCCAGCCTGCAGTTATTTCCTTAAATGGAAATATTTCAGTCTTTACATATTAGACCAGATATTGATCCATCATATGTAGAAACTAAAACAAAACAACACAACACATTACTTTAATTCATCCTTTAATTTTGGTTGTTGAGTATCATAAAGGTGGTGAAAAGTGAATCCCTCAGTCACCAAAATCTTCCTCGTTTAACATCTTTCTACTACTAGCTACCATGTCTCATTGTTTCCTTAAATGGAAATATTTCAGCCTTTACATATTAGACCAGATATTGATCCATCATATGTAGAAACTAAAACAAAACAACACAACACATTACTTTAATTCATCCTTTAATTTTGGTTGTTGAGTATCATAAAGGTGGTGAAAAGTGAATCCCTCAGTCACCAAAATCTTCCTCGTGTAACATCTTTCTACTACTAGCTACCATGTCTCATTGTTCAAACAAACATCAACAAAAGATGATGCTGGTTAAGGAGCAAAAACAGCACAACAAGATGATGGCAACCCTACCCAAAAACAACAAGTTTGATGGTGACAAGGAAGAGGACATGAGGGATTTGGAGGAAATGGTTTCCAAGTTGAATCCCATGGCACAAGAATTTGTCCCGCATCATCATCGCCTGCGTCGTCAAAGACCATCTTCATCTTCATCTTCATCTGCTGTTGGTGGTGGTCACGCTACTGCATCTATCCCCAATGCCACTGCTACTTCTTCAAGGGTAACACACATGCACACCCTAACTTCTTAAAAATATTTCATGTAGTTTGTTTGTTTGTACTCTTTCCATATGTTTACTTATTGAATGTAACTATGCTTGGAGCCTTGGACATTACCCTATTAAGGTGCTGCCCTCTAAAACCGCCATTGCCCCAGTTAATCCAACTTTTCTGCCAAATGTAAGAGAGGTTGTGTTCCATAATGACTTGTAATTTATTCATTAAATTTTTTGAAAAATTTGTTTTGTTCCTTGTTTGTACTTTCATTATTATAGAGTTGAATGAGTTGAAGAAACATGAGTAGTATCTTTTGCATATGCACGAAAGCAAAGCAAAAGCTTAATATAATACATATCCCTTTACCTTGTGATGTTACATTTTCAAAGAAAGTACATAACTAAGCATAAATCCCATATCTCTTTCCTTAAATGGAAATATTTCAGCCTTTTCATTTTAAACCAGGTATTGATCGGTCATATGTACATGGACGGATCTAGAGTATAAGTATGGGGGCCGGTGCCCCTCATGGCAAGCCGAAAAAGTTGAAATTTTAGTGTAATTTTTCTAAAATTTTGACCTTTTTTCGAAAGTGACCCCACCCACATACTAAAACCTAATATTCAACGCTCTAAAGCCTTATAAATCATTTATCTCCAAGTAAAAGTACTCGATTTATCATTACGATCATTTTTTTCCCGCATTTTGATGTTATGTTAAAAAAAAAAAAAAAAAAAAAAAAAATTGCCCTCCACATCCATTTTTCCTTGGTCCGTCACTGCATATGTACAAACCAAAACAAAACAAGACACAATATCATTTACAAAACAGATATCCCACCGTCAACTAGGATTTCAGCATTCAATTCATCTTTTTACTCAAGTAAATAAATACACTACTTCAGGTACTCCATTACTTGTTTTTTAGCGATATGATTGTCTCCATTTAAAGAGAATGCCTTATAAAATTTCGATGCGATTTTTCTTCTTCTTCTTCTTCTTCTTCTTCTTCTTCTTCTTCTTCTTATTAATTAATTAATTAATTTATTTATTATTATTATTATTATTATTATTATTATTATTATTATTATTATTATTATTATTATATATTTACCGTTGTGCGGTTTGTAAATGGTTTGCAGATGAGTACTAACAAGGGTAAACGCGTAGCGGGACTGTCCGACTTTGATGTGAATCGGTTGAACCAGGTGATCCAGGTAGTTTTGAATTGGTCTAAGAAGAAAGTTGTCAATGAAAAGAAATACTATGAAGCAATTGAAGAAGCGTTAGACATCGTTTGTAAAAAACTGAGGAAAACTGTAGAAGGATGCCGACTGGGCATGGATAGGACTATGGTCCTACACGAACAGACCAAAAAAGAGATAATTCTTATAAACTTGTCTATGATCAGAACAAAGAAGATGTCAATTTTATAAAATCTGTCTACGATCTGGCTGCAAATTTCGTAACATGATTGCGAAAACTAACGAGCATAGATTAGCATTGTTTCATTTGTATTATCGCTGTAAATTTAGGAACTTGAAGGTATAGATAGAGATAATTACGTTTTGTCTAAACTTAACAATCTTCCATAAAGCTTATCAGGGAATTGTCTAATTTCTGTTTTTGTCTTGTGTTTTATATTAGATGGATTCCCAAGAAGAGTTCTTCAAAGACCTTCTTACGGATTTATATAATTCGAGATTTAATAAGCTGCTGCTGGAGGAAACACGTACACGTGTTCACCAAGATTATTCTACAATGGATCCTCAGATGATGTATAATTGGCACACGACTCTTATTAGTAACAGCCGTTTATTATTGTTGTTCCCATTGATAAAGTTTGAAGTAAGGTTATAAATGGGGTGCTGATTAATGTTGATTTCTACAAACAGGAAGGAGAAGCTTGAAGAGATGGAGGAGTTTGAGAAAGCATGGAAAGAGAAACTGTTAGAGATGATGGATACGCACATGAGGGAAGAGACTCAATTAATGGAAAGGTTTCATACTGAGTTGAGTCAGTTGATGGCCAAGTAAACCCCCAAAGTCTGAAACGCGAGGTGCCAAGGCTGTGTAGGAGAGGCGAGAGTTTATTTATTGCACATTATCTAATTGCACTTAGGCTTAATTAGAGATATATATGTTCTATCTTTACTTTTATGTTTTAAACTAGTTTAAGACCCGTGTAATACACGGGCTGTCTAAAAGTTTGAAAATTGAGTGTCTAAAATTCATCAAGTTTTTTTTAGCTTTTGTCAATGGTTTGAGCTTTGAAGTTATGGATGACATATATGTTTGTCGAACATTATTAAAAGCTATAGTCTTCGGGAAGATTTACACTTAGATCGCGAACTTTGAATTAAACATATACAAAAAAAAGGCATACATCGATTTGTAGAAGAAATATTATTTTATATATGTATTTCATAACGCAAACATACTCAATGGGGCCTACATACTGTTCCAAAAAATTTGTGCACCATGCTTTATTTGTTTGATCATGGTTCCGCCCCTAACTGCACATGACACGCTGCCGATGTATGTAAACAAGCCACACTGCTTATGTTTTGTGATGAATCAGGAGAGAATTGACATCAAAGATATAACATATTTTACAAAAGTACTTTTCTCGGCTTCATTGAGACGTTTGCGCTGAAGTAACATGATGATATTAGTTATACATACATGTTAATGAATTGTGAAACCTTTTACTTGAAGGTCCAAGGAAGCTCATGTAAACCATGAAGAGCATAATTGATACAATACCTTAGACCTCAACCAAATAAACACAACTACACCAGGCCATCTCATTAAAATCTCAATTTTCTTATCAAATGGTTAGTATTCAAACTAAAATCAATCAGTGTGAAGCCTTTCACTATCAAGATATGCCCTGGTATATACGAGTAATGGTGAACTGTGCAGGATCTGGTCAACCTCGTGTCGGATCTGGTCAACCTGGTGCCGGATCTGGTGATCTGGTCAACCTGTTGCCAGATCCGGCATATCTTGATAGTGAAATCTTATTGGTTGATAAGGCTTCACACGGATTCATGTTAGTTTGTATATTGATCATTTGATAACAGATTTTAGTTTTTAATGAGATGTTCGGCGTAGTTGTGTTTCTTTCGTTGAAGACTAAGGTATGTATCAATTATGATTTGCAAAAAAAGTAAAGCATAAATGCATCAATAGTTAGAAGTAGAAAATGGTGTTGAAATTTTTTGAAAATGAAAAAATAAATGGCCGGTTAATGGGTGAGGGACTAGTTTTATGTTTATTTTGCTTCGCTATGAAATTAATTTTGAGATTCGCAATCACTGACCTCATGGACGTACAACATCTTATAGAATTTAGATTGTCAAAAAGATTATATATGAAAGTCATAGCACGCGGGGTGGAAGTGGAAGTAATGGGGGTATAAGGTGACTCGCAGCACAATTGAGTCTTATTTAATGTGATGAAATAACTACATTATTTCTTAGCACATGAGATTCCATGGTTCTATTCATGCTAAGAAGTCTTCATGAAAACCTTTAAAATATTTATAGCATGTATCTTGACATTTAATAAGTATGTCAATTAATCTTGATCTATATTTATAGATCGATGATTCAAATGATATGGCTATGTTTGGCAAAACTAGCTGTAAGCTGTATGCTTTAAGCTGTAAACTGTAAGCTATAAACTGCAAAGCTGTTAACATGAGCTACAAGCTGTATCTTTTTTACAATAAAAGTGTTTGATAAATTAGCTGTTAAATGTAATTATTAGCTGTTAACAGTAATTTTATGTTTTAACAGCTCCAAAATATTTTAAAAGCTTCATGAATCAGCTTTTTATTTTGGAGCTATTTGTTTAAATTAAAAGCTTGAAGTTGATGTATCCAAACGGAGCCACTTGTTTTGTAGGAGATTATTTTTGTAACAAAAAGCTTACAGCTCCAAAAAAGCTACGTACCAAACAGGCCCATATCCTCCTACATTATCTTCCTACTTATCCTCCTACCAATACCAACGTAAAACATGTGTAATGCAATAATTTCTCGATTAATTTAAGTCATTGATCAATCCACTTGTCATGATCATACAAGTAGAAAAATATGTAAACATATCAAATAAGAAGATATATCATTCAATTTATAGGTACCAAAAAGCCTCAAAACATAATAATCACTTGTTATCATTTTCTAGCTCAACATTTGACAAGAGTTAATTAGGCCATCCACAATGCTCCTATATAGAGCATCATTCAATAGAGGAATAATATGACATGTCATAGATTAATGCGTTGTAAAACCAAGTAGATTGAATGAGAGTTAATTTCTGAATATACAAGTATTATGCCATCTTTGTGGTGTCCTCCATTATCTCTTCACTATAAATTTATGGTATATAATGACATGACACTTCGTTTTTTAGTAGTTAATGTTTAATGGGTTGTAGAAATTTTGTGTTAAAGACAGTGGCGGAGCCAGGAAATGTGAGCATGGGGGCATCAAGCGAAGGGTTAAATACATGTCAGAAATGCCAATTTTAGCTTAATTTGAAGCAAATCGGGTCGGGTCAACTATAAAGCAATTTATGCTAATTTGAAACATAGAACTTAGTATCATACGATGTACGTACGCATATCACTCCTTCTATATAGTCACACAATATATAGTTTGTAAACTGAGATATAAGTGTCAATTTTATAAAACGGTGTGATCTATGGAACGACAAAAGGGGTGAAAAAAAAGAGCAATGTTACATTTACAAAGAGTTTATAAATTTATACTTACAAAATGACTTGGCTTGTGTAGTGTTTAATTATTTGCATCATAATCTTTTTTTTTCCTTGCTATCCAAAATTTATTGCCAAGTCATTGTGGAGATATATTTCTAAAAAAAAAAATAAAAAAAAGAGGAAAAAATGTGAAAAAAAAGTACATATAACTACAAACTTTGCATAATAGGTGTATGTAAAGCTGGTCACAGTGGCAAACCATATTGCATCATTTTTTCGGCTGCCAAATCAGTTTTCTCTCTCCTCAACCCATATTCACCTCTCTCTTCACAGTAGTGTTTTTTTGTTTTTTTTTTTGTTTTGTTTTGTTTGTTTGTTTTTTTTTTTTTTTTTGTTTTTTTTTTTTTTTTTAATTCAAACATTTAAAATATAGATATTTATAGGTGTACATGCATGCATGCATTTCCAATACGTTTACATACATGCAAGCATTTCCAATACGTGTTGGACAGAAAGATCAAGTATGTATGTATATAGTCTTTGAAACAAATGAGATGTTAGTGTCTCCTGCAATATAGCATTTGAAACAAATGAAATATCCTTCTATAAAATGGAAAAGTGATAATTTCTTTTTTCGATTCTCCTTTTTTGGTATATTGCACTTAAGCGTGTTTTGGTTTTTGGTTCAAAGTTTTGACATGCGTTCATACACAATAAGACAGAAAGAAAGCTAGTAGTTGTGGCTCGTAAAAAATCAAGTATGTATATTTGGTTTTTGTTTGTTTCAAGCGTGTTTTGGTTTTTGGTTCAAAGTTTTGTGAGTTTTGTGTGCTTTCAGTGTCGGTCGACTTCTCAACCCATATTGCAACTTTTTGGCCGGCGACCGATTTGGGAAACAAGCCTCACAGTGGTCAAGACCGATATCCATATCGGTCGACCAATTTGCACGAGCGAAATTTTCCGAGCCATTGTCACCAGCCTAATGGTCTATTGAATGACTAACACCTGTAATATTACAACGATAAAAGTAAAGATGTACGTTTAAAAAGACAAAAAGAAATAATACTATATCCTATATACCCACTGACCTATCCTCACTATCTTACACTTACTGTCACTCTTCCCTATCTATCTTTCCACCATAATTTCCGATCAAAGAAACTCACCAGAAAAATCCAATTTTTTACGTTAAAACACTCTTTAACTGTTGTCAAGCTGAGAGAGACGAGAGCACTCAGATTTTATGGGCGAAGGCACCGAACATTTTTCCCATAAATTTTGGTTTTTTTCCTATATGTTTTGTGTATCCGCGTAAACTACGTTGGGGGGTGGTTCCCCCACTACTTCTAATGTGTCTCCGCCCCTGGTTAAGGGTATAATGATGATAAGGCACTCTATTCAACTCAAAAATATTGTATGCATTGTGGATGCCCTTATAAGATCACCGGGAAGTATTCATTAATAACTTTTGTAACCGTTAATTTATCCAAGTACATGTTAGGAGGCGTTTGTTTAAGCTTATATACGGCTTAGTAGCTTATATGTGTTTGACTTATATAACATAAGCCACAATGTTATGGCCATGTTTCATGTTTGGCTAAGCTTATTTAGTGGGCTTAGGCTTATTGGCTTATGGCTTATATAACATAAGCTTATAAGCCCATGTTAGTGTTTGGATGAGCTCATGGTTAATAAGCTTATAAGCTCAAAAGTGTTTGGTTTGGCTTATGTTAGCTTATGTTGGTTTATGTTGTTAAATAACTAAAAAGATGGTTTAATAAGCCTATAAGCTCAAAATGTTTGGAGTGTACTGGTAGAGGTGTATGAGAAGTGTTTAATGAGGGCAAAAATGTACATTGACTAGTGGTAAGTTAAATAAGCCAAATACCTCATAAAAAAGCCCTATTTTCCTGGCTTATCAAAACCCCCATAAATAGGGATGAGCACGGTACCATTTTGGTACCGTACCGGCACCGTTTTCGAAGTACCGTATTTTTTCCCGACAAAAATATGTAGTCCCGATCCCGGAACTGAGAGGTATATCGGTACCGGCACCGGTTCCGGTACCGGGTTCAGGAAACTGGTACTGAGTACCGTTTAAAATAAAATAATCTCAAATTGTATCAATTTGGCACTTTGTTTTGGATACTCATTCCTTATTGATCCACAGTGGGATAGTTACTTGGGATGCATTATTTTAAGAGTATTGGCAGTAGGAGAGTTTGGTTGTATTTTTCTTGTGAAGGAGAAGTAAAAGTGTAGCCACTGTGGTTTCTTTTCTTCACGCAACTTGTAGCAGGAAATTTGTAAATGTTTTAGTTTTCTCCTCTTCTGTCGTGATTTTCTCAAATGAGGTTTGAGGTTTGATATTCTACACAAGCTACTACTAAGTTAGGAGTGCTTAGATCATGAGTTTAGTAAAAAAAAAATTAAGCCTATTTTAGTTCCGGTACTAAAATCGGGATTTCCCGTCTTGGTACCGTACCGATTTTTGTGGTACCGGATTTTTTTTGAGCGAATTTCATGGTACCGGTACCGTACCGGTATACCGGATAGTGATAACCGGTACCGGTACGGTTCCGGTACCGTACCGTTTTCCGGTACCCATGCTCATCCCTACCCATAAATAAGCTCATAAGCCCGCTCAAATAAGCTTAACCAAATACTTGGTTTGGGCTTATGAGCTTATATAAGCTAATAAGCTCATAAACCCACTAAATAAGCTTAGCCAAACACCCTCTATATAAGCCCATAAGTGTCAAAATAAACAACAAAATTATGTCTTATACTATAAACCGAACATATATATAAGTTAATAAGTCGTATATAAGCTTAAACAAACACCCCTTAAAAAATAAATAAAGTGAATCACCCTGCATCCTCCACCACCAAAAGGCAAGTAAAAAAAAAAAAAAAAGGTAAACACAAAATCTTGTGAGCTTTTTGTATTTATTATTATTTTTAAATAGAATCAGGGCGAAAGCCCCATAAAATTTTATTTAAATATTTTTTAAAGTAACTATATTAATAGTTAAAACTAACAACACGCTAGGAGTACAATTACAATGATATTAAAAGACAAACTTACGCCCTTAAACAACAGTTCACCGATACCAACATAACACATATCAACTTGAGTGCATCACTAGATTGAAAGTATTATGATGGGTGGGAAACCAAACAAGACCTTGGCCCTATGACAAACTCGACGAAACATCAAACCAAATTGTTTCGGCCACACAAACAAACTGAGTGGTGGTACATGATATGTAGGACTTGTTAACAAAGAAAACCATATTATTATGAGACTACACATCGCGACCACCTCACCTTAGAGCTGGCATATCGTGTCTGACACGAAACGATAAGACACGAACACGAATGACCTAAACACGAACACGACACGATAACAATTCGTGTCACTTTTTTCGAACACGAACACGACACGACACGAAAATTAACAGGTTACACGATAAGGAACCTGTTAACAAAAATACTAAATTTAAACCAAAAAAACATAAGCAAACCTGTTAAGGACATGTTAAGGGACCTGTTAAAGAACCTGCTAAAGAACCTGTTCTCATATATCAAAACGAGACTATAATAACATCACATCGAGGTCAAATAAACTAATCCTAACACCCTCAAGAACATCACATTGAGGTCAAAATAATCAAGAAAAAATATATAAGCCCGAGCTAGCACAAGCCGAGAGCTTGTGCTCTCGGTTGAGTCTCGACACCTACAAAAACATAGAAATCCGGATACCAAATCTTGTTTAAAACCTCGTTTTACATGTAAACCCACATTTATATCACGTTTTTAATCAAAACCCAACAAAAAGTATACAACTCGTGACCCTAGGTCACGGTCTCGCCAATACCGAGTCACAAACGAGCGTGACTCGGCCTTACCTTCAATCTTGAAAAGAAAACAACGTAAGAACTCGAGCAACACACGAAAATGAGGCGCGTTTGGTTTATAACGAGGTCAAAAGAAAGAAATATTGGCGCGTGTAGTAGTGGATCGAGAAGAGGAGGTGATGGGGAATCGAATGGTGGTGGTCGTGTGGTGTGGTGACCGGCGGTGAGGTGATGGCGGCCGGAAAAAGGGTCCGCTGCTAGGGTTTTTGGTTGAGAGAAATGATGAAGATGTGTGGTTGTGTTTGTGTTATGTTTGTGACCGGTCCACACAAGGACCATATATCCATCTTTACTAACATTGTAACAGTAACAGGTCTCTTAACGTGTCTTAACAGGTCCGGACCTGTTAAGATACGAAACCTGTTAATTTCATTCGTGTCTTAACATGTCCGGACCTGTTAAAACACGAAACCTGTTAAGACCTAACACGAAACCTGTTAAGAACAGGTCGTGTCGTGTCGTGTTAACAGATTTCGTGTCAAAATTGCCAGCTCTACCTCACCTACGCCACTTCTCGTGATAAAAGTAAATTCATCATTACCATCTTAAAAAAGGTTATCATATGAACTAAAAACTACTCCGTATTTAGTTAATATCAGGCACCGTTAAATTACCATCACATTTAACACATGAGAAAAAAAGCAACAAGTTGGAATGCCAACATCCGCTACATATAAGACCTAAAGAGAGTCGTTTTGTGTAGAAGCAAGTGAAATAGCTATTAGAATCTGACTCAACTAGCTCAAATGTTACATTTTGCCGACCATATATAACTGCAAGTCGACAAGCACTCTGTGTAGGCGGTGTAGTTGAGAGTTTGTCTTTGAAACCCATTATCGTATATTCCATTGTTCATTTGCATATTTTGTCATGAAATAAAATATTGTTTTGAATTTTGTCATAATTAAAAAAGGTGAAAACGGAAACTAGGATATATGCTAGCTGTTTCTTATATTCATTTGTTATTTTAGACAATTTTATTTTGCCACTATATGGACATACAACGTCGTCAGTTAGATGAGACATTATTGTACACAAAGTGAGTTCATAAATCGTTTGTATGTGATTCTAGTTGCTACCACAAATACATGCTTTTTCATGGGCATTGTGTAAATTCATTGTTGGTTGATAAATGTGAGATAACTACTAAAGAACTAAATATGACAGCTGAATATTGGTCGCAACTTGTTTATTGGATGATGTCATTCATTGTTAGCACCTAAATTGATTACCTGCTTCAACAACGCGAGTAGTTAAATAATAATTTCTGCTCGACACATTATCAATCGACACATTGTAATGGATATTTATAAATTCACAAGTTACTTTAGGCATTGACATAGGATTTATCGTTGCTCAAATCAACTCACTTAGCTCAGTTGGTCATCTGAGTTTTTTTTGGAGTTTGGGGAGGGGTTTTATCCGTGTTCGAGTCTTGCAAGTGACAAAGAAAATCCAGATTTTTCTCTTAGTGTGAAACCGTGAGTTTTAGGGGTTTCCCTTCGCGGGTTCTACTAGTGGTTCGGGTCCCGGGACTTGCCCGTTTGGATGGTTTAACTCGAGGGTCAGATTTCAAGTGTGGTGTCGTTCTAATTTTTTTTTTATCGTTGCTCAATTTGCTCGAACAGTTTGCGCGTGAGTGATGAAAAAAAGAAGTTAAGAAAAAGCAACTTACACATTACGAACAACAAAATGATAGACCATTTACGCATAACAAAATTGCTTGATACACAAGTACAAGTCTAATATTACAAGCAATGCAACTCCTCACCGATAAAATTTGTTTTGTGGCAAGTAATTTTATTATGTATAGTTCATCTCCCGAAAAGAAAG
>JARVZY010010460.1:0-32880 GCA_030686995.1 Artemisia argyi | reverse complement strand
TCCAAATTGCTTGTTCATGTTATCGCCTAATTCATTGTTTCATGTTTACGCCTAGGTAAGTTGGTATGGTCATTTCGTCATGGCCTAGCCATGACCTTTGGTCCTTGTTCCAAGGTCATGAGACACAACCTTGGCTCTAGCCATGGTGGTGGTCTTGATTATAGGTCATAAGACCCCTTTGGTCTTCATAAACCATAACCTATATGTAATGACTTTCGCCTAAAAATGGGCTGTTTAGAATTTGAAGAATTTTATCACTCAGAAAGCATTTTCAGGGCTCGAGCTTCTTTGTTCCTGAACGAAAACGTCGTTCCGGACAACTTTCGTGTTTTAACTTTTTGATGAATCGGACCAGAAGTGGGACTTTCAAAACCCAAATTTGATCAGAATGGTATTTGGCAGTTTGCCGAAAAGTTTTGGTAACTTCAAATGGGCGTAACTTTTGACTCGTATACTCGTTTTGGGTGGTTCAAATTGCTATGGTTTCCTTGTTAAGTCCTCTACTGTAATATGTAATGATCCAACATCATATTTTTACCATTTTGATCAGGTCATACCAAGAAAGTCACTAGTTTACTTGTTTTAGTAACTTGTTTTAACAATCAATAACAATAACTTGTTTTGTTCATTTTTATACATCATGGACATGCATACAAGACATAATATAGCATGAATAATAGGTAAATAACATGAACATGATTATTTAACAAGAATCAAGTTAGGGTTTGGCTCACAACTTTTGGCTTTCAAAGATGAAAGGAAGTTAACATGTAAGGATAGGACTTTGATAGACTTGCTTCAACCCACTTCACTTCATGCAATCTTTCTACCCTTGGTATTCTTGAAAGATGGATGATGAAGGTTTAGGTGACTTGAGTGGATTCAAACTCAAGAGAAATCACCAAGTATATGAGGTTATGGAAGTGTTTGATGAATGATAACCTATCTAGGGTTTCTACCTTGAACTAGCACTTGAATCTTGCATGAAACTAGAAGGAAATGAGCAAAGGATGGAAAGGTTTTGGAGGTTGGAGGTGCACGGCACAAAAGGGGGGATGGGGGCTTTTATAGGGTCTTAAGGAGGTTAGAAATGTTGACTAGTCCAACCTTGGAGGCCAAGGTGAACACATGGATGAAATCTAAGGCCATTAAGCTTGAGATCAAGCCACCTAGTGTGAAACCCCCCCCCCCCTAATGGCGGTTTGCCAACCTTGGGGAGCAAGGGTGTGGACTTTTCTTGGTATTATCCAAGATACTTGGTTAGTTTTGACTCCGGGAAATGCCAATCGTAAATGATTAAGCCTCAAAACGTAAAACCGGGTGTCGTAAAATTATGGAACTTGAAAGTATTGATAAACATGTCAATAAGTTCCATAATAAAATATAAAATGAGTGGTAGGTTCCGTTTGGGTGGTAAACCCTGCTAAAAACTGGAAACACGGGTCTAAAACGCGTAATACGTAAAATGTACGAATATTGCGTAAAATTGAGAAAAGTAAAATATTACTTTTCTAATGTGATAAAAATGATTTAAAATGACTTATAATGTCTAGACTGGGCTCAGTCTAGTGTCGGTTGGTATTAAATGTCTTTTAGACATCAAACCGTAAGCCTAAAAATCAAGGAATGACTTATAAAATCAAGGGATGATTTTTGGTCAATGGAGGAGGGAAAGAATATGTTGACTACTCAAATTGTGTTAGAAACGTGTTTTGTGGTCTAACGGTTAATCGCCCATACGGTTAAGCGTGCTCATGTGAGAATAGTACATGCTTGGGTGACCTGCTGGGAAGTCTTTGGTCATGTTTTTCTCAGTCACGATTAATTCTCAAATAAATCATGAGTGTGTCAAACATTTTTCTGATGCGGGGTCACTTAACGCAGTCGAGTTTCGTTGTACGTAGAATTTCTGAATGACGTTTTACCCTAAAACGTGTAATTCCTTAATAACTTTCACGAAAATGATCTGACGAATGTCAAACATTTAATTTGCCATGGAAATGATTTATCACTCGAGAATATCAAATAAAAATCAACTTTCGGGAAAGTTTCGGGAAAAATGAATAGTAAAAGTGAATAGTGAAATTTTCCGGGAATGGTAATTAACCTGAAATTGCGAATTGTTACATGTTCCTATAAATGACGTCGTTCATAATACCTAAATTAAGATGAATATAGTTACACTGGGATTTAGGAAGTGATTATTTAATTGTTGGAGGGGGGGGGGGGTTGTGTTACCTTATTTATCATGTTCATAGGTTTATATTGATATAAAAATGGTTTAGAAGTAGAAGATAGACAACCTTATCTATCAACTTATAAGTTATTTGAAGATTTAAAACTGTTCTATACGTTATTTAGATGATTATTCAGTAGACGATGTTTTTTATAGCGCTACAGATCTATGAACAATAAGTAGCTGAAATGCATCGGACTAATAGGTTCCTTCAATGTTTTTGTAGGTGATATTTGAGACAGCATTTGCAGATGTATGTTTAGTGCAGCTGCAAATATCTGGTACTCTTAACATGTCTTGATAGAACCGCGTAATGCACAATAACCTACTGGTAGCTAATGTTCTTCATAGCATGTCAATGAAATGATCGATCGGTTTAGTTTTGCTCATATTTTTTATATTATGCTATTTTTTCAGATCGATGATTGGCCAATTTACTTAGAAGCTTCATTTAGGTTTGCTGATATAAAGGTGCAACATTTTTCAGGTAAAATTACACATTCATATCTATATTAACATATTTTTAACATGTTCTTTCCTAAAAATGGTTGAGTCGTTTTATATCTATAGCTTTGTATATAGGTTTTCAGAAAACTTACACCTTTGGTCACTTTTTGAGATGTAATATTACTCAAACATTCATTTTTATAATTCTCTTATCAGTTTTGTCAGTTGTCTAATATTCTGATGGAGTCTTGGTACGTTATGTAATGTATGCCAATTTAGAAGCATGGAAATAATGATCCAGTAATTTAGAACTAAAAATATAAAGCGTTCAAGCTTAAAGTGTGAATGTTGCTTCTGTTTTTGGTCACAGGTGAGGAGGCTTTGAGTTTGACTATGGCCAATCTTACTTGAGTTTGTTCCAAGAATGGTTTTTTGTAATGAATAGCATAATGTTTCTGTTTGTCTTAACAGAGATCGGGCAATGTTTAAGACGAACTTAATGGCTATTTGCATTAAAATGTGGGACATGCTGCATCTCGCCATCAAAGATGCCATGGTTAGTAACCCATTTGCATATTACATTAGCTATCTAAAATAGTTGCTTTTTAATGTTGGCCTGCTTATATAACAAGTATCAAATCTAGGAGTCTGTAATGTAATGTTTGTATGCAATGCAGGTCGAGCCCTATTGGGAATGAAGTGACAGGAACTATGAAAGATTGGATGAGAAAAAGGAGTTGTTTTTACAATATGCAGGTATGGTTTCCTAAATTGGTTTAAGATTTTTTGTTGTAAATCAGGGTTATGGTTTGATCCTGTTTGTGGTCTCATGAATAGGTTATTTTGAAATTTAGGTGGATTACAACAACTTATTTGTAGTGAAATTTAGGCCTTATTACAACAGGTTATTGTGTTTTTAAATGTGTCTTAATTAACCAGCTTATTGGCTTATTAAAATTGGATTTGTTTGTTACAATTACCTAATATTGATTTTCTTATTTAATGGCTTTGGTCACTGCATGTCTTTTATAGATAGACACTAAATTTAACAGTTTAGTCATAAAAAAAGAGACTACAATCATTCATTCACATTTTTTTTTTTTTTTTTTTTTGTCTTCATCTGAAAGGATGAATTTCTTTGAATTAGAATAATGGCTGATGAAGAGTAAGCTGATTGAAAGTATTGACAAGGTGGCTGAAGCAACAGGGACCAAAGATACGGCCCGTGTTTTACAGATCATTGAGTCCCCATCTTGAAGATTTTATTACATGTGGCTCGACTAAACACCAGTAGGAAGAACACCAGAACACATAACGAAATTTGGTTGGTGAGATCTCTTTTCCTTACCAGTGTATATATTGCATGGTGGTGCAGAGCTTCCTTTTTACATTGTAGTGCTTCTACAGATTGCAAAATGTGTGGGTGCTTGGTTTGGAATGGGTAACTTTTTCTGGGTCAAATGCGGTTCCATTGCATGGTAAAACTTTTTTGACAGTCTTTTTCCAGTGTAGATAAAATAAGACTATATAAGTATTCTTCTTTTTATTTTGTAATAATGTGTTGAGATCCTCAAGGATGGTATCAAACTGATCATTTGACCCCTAAAAAATTACATGATCATAATTCATATGTAGATGTAAACTCAGATCGATTATTCCAAATTACGTGGTATTATGAGGTGTAATAGCGGCTGTAATAGCCGATTAGCAGAAGTACTTACTAGATGTATACAAATTGTAAAGTTGTTGTAGTAACAAACCTTTGATTTTAGTGTATTTTCCTATCTTTCTTGCAGTTGGAGCCCTTGGTGGTAAGAAGGTTCATGTTGGTTGCAATGGGAACATCGTCTGGAGGTGCACCACTTCACTTGGTGCGCACACACGGCTAAAGAACATTTTCAGTACAAAAGAGTGTATTGGATCTGCTTATTTCGAGCCCAAAAAGGTGCGTTTGATCTGATTATTTTGAGCCCAAAAGAGTGACTTTGGGTCTGCTTATTTTCAGCCCCGAAAGGGTGCATTTTGTTGCTGATTTTTCTACACAAGAGAGCGCGTTTTGTTGCTGATTTTTTTGCACAAAAGGGCGTGTTTTATTGCTGTTTTTTCAGCACAAAAAGGCGCGCTTTGCTGCTGATTTTTCTGCACAAAAGGGTGCATTTGGTTGATGATTTTTTTGCACAAAATGGTACATTTCGTTGCTGATTTTTCTGCACAAAAGGGTGCGTTTTGCTTGCTTATTTTTCTGCACAAAAGGGGTGTTTGATGCTACATCTTTTCAGCCATCAGGGGCGTTTGGTTTACGTATTTTCTACCCCCAAAGGGTGTTTGGTAGTACAAATTGTATCATTTGAAACTTACCTATTTGGTCCGGTTCATTTAGTGACCCGAGAGAATATATATTTTATACTTACCTATTGAAGGTTTCCATTTTGTTTGAAAATTTTGGTTGATCATTTACAATAAATTGGTAGTATGAAGCTATTGAAGGTTTCCATATGTCTGTGTTAAAAATATAACCTGTGTCCATTTTGATTGTAACTTCAACCATAAACATACAATTTTTTTTTTTTTTTTTGCCCTCATTTGTTTGCATCTCTTATATTGACTTTGGTTATAAAATACTTATTACATGTTATGTTTCTTAATCATCTTTGCATAATGATCTAACTTTTCATCTCAAAACAACCATTTGACAACTACGTTTGCTTACCATAATTAACAATTAAATATATTTATATTTTTTCCTATACACATGATTGTTCAGCTCCTGTACACCCAACCCGACATCAACAACGTCGAGCACAAGAAATTTCACAAGAAAAAGCCGCACCGCAGCAACGCGCGGGCTATTTTGCTCGTTTTAAATATTGTGCATTTTTAACCTTTAACTTACCTAATGTATTTATATCACGTATTTTTTTTGTTTTTGTTTTATGTATTTAAATACTTTACATGCACCTTTAATATTTATATCTTCTTTAAAAATAAGTTTTCATTAAAAGGAAAAAATGTAAGTTTTAACTAAAATATATAGAATCCGGTTCCATTGAGAGTTTATTTTGAGAAGATTGAGAAATCTTCGTTTGAACAAACTGATTTATGTTTTTGATTTGATTCACAAGTAAACAACATTTTATGGTGAATCGAATCTATAAATCACAAATTTGATTCACAAATCATTGTTAAAATCGAGTTATGATGACGATTCATTAAATTTGTACAGATGATTCAGTATTCTCTATATATCGCAAAATCGAGAGATTTTTAACATTGATTCAATTTTTTTTTTACACATTTTGAATTTTAATCACATTAAAATGAGTTTTATGCTTGAAAAACATGAATCAAAGTTAAAAGTCTATCGTTTTTGAAAACCTTCTCAATCTTCTCAAAATAAAAACCTTCTCAATTGATCCAGATTCTATATATATATATATATATATATATATATATATATATATATATATATATATATATATATATATATATATATATATATATATATATATTGATGCGTAAGGATTGCACCAGGCTTTACCTCTCGAGGGATTTCGAGAAGCTTACAACCCCCACCAGGCAGTGTACCTGATCGTTGTAGTATAGTATAGTGACAAGTACTGGGGGATTGATCGTTCAGCTAGGAATAGTGTCGCTAGGATTAGAAAACCTAAAGATTAGGTCTAGAGATGAGGGATGATTCTTTTTGTATTTTTAGGTTTTTATAAAAACAATTGAAAATCTCGGTTTTGAAGGAGTTGGGCGGAATTAGTTGCTAGTTAACTAACCCAATTAATAAGATGCAATCAAAATAAAATATTAAAAATGAAAATAAACTAAATTAAAATAGAGGTGTGAGCAATATATGGGAGAATTGTGTTTACTTAGATTTCACTACTCCCTATATATCTTTTACAGGTTAATTACTTGTTACAGTTGCGTGGATGACGGATTGTATTCCTTAATACTATTCATGGGGTGGCGTACTTACTTCCCCAATCCTATAAGCTCCTACTTCACTCCTATGTCGAGCCGGCTAAGAAGCTCCTAACATGGGATCACTAGAATTCGCTCATGCATTAAATACAATCATAAAAACCTAGTACACATCGGTTTATGTTTCTTAAGACGTTCAAGCATGTTACACAATGGAGATCTGCCAATTTTCTTAAGCCTAACTGATTGGGTCTAAACCGTCAGATTATTATTAACCACAGTCAATAAGTCAAAAACAGCTTAGAACCAATTCTCCGGTGATAGTGTAGTGTTTCCCCGGGTCGTTAAAGTCCCAGCGAGATTGAAATGGTGTCGTTTGAAATCGTTTTTGAGAAAGTGGCACTGAGGACAATAGCCAGACGATGTGGAGTTGATATTGCTACTGTTATTTTGGTATTTGTACACAGATATAATATTCACAAAAATCAGATAACAGATATATGCACGTATTCACAATTCAGATTTACGCAATCGGACTGAAAAAGTGGGATTTTGGTATTTAACAAACTACAGGGGGTGCTTTTGACACTTTTTGAAACTTAAAATTAAAAATGAAAATGAAATTATAAAAGTGATTAAAATACTATTTAAATATTATTTAATTAATAAAACTATTTAAAATCTAAATTAAAACCTAATTTAAATTAACTAAAAATGACAAATGATATAAATTAAACTAAAAATTAGCAAAAATATTTTCTAAACCTAAATTAGAACTTGAAGAAAGTATAAAAAATAGAAATAAATATTTTTGTCTTTTTATGGGTTTTTTATGAATTAAAAACTATTTAACTTAATTAAACTAATTAAACTACTTTTAATTAATAATAATACTAAATTAACTTAGAAAATTACAAGAAAAATTATAAAATTACTTAACCATCACTGGAATCCTAAAAAATTATAAAAACTCTAAAAATTATGTTTTAAGACTTATCCACTAATTATTTACCTTTTAATTAACTTAAGTCTATTTTAAACAAATAAAATAAGAAAAATAGAAAATGAACAGTAGAATTGAAAAATATATTTTCTAAAAGTCTATTATACTATATTAGAGCTAGGAAAAATATAAAAATTAAGTTTTACTTTATAAAAACTAAATATGATATTTAATACTTAATATTAATTACTAATTAATAAAACTGAAATTAAATCTAATAAATACTAAATGACAAAATAAAAATCTAATAAAATTACTAAAATTACTTTACTATATAAGGTATTTAATAAAAATATAAAAACACTAAGTACTTAATTAAAATCTAAAAATGAAAATTAAAATTAAGTTGAATTAAATAGAAACTATCACTTATTTTAAACTTGATTTTTTTTGGATTTTTCTTTTGCAAACTAACTTTACCACTGAAAATAGAAAACTTTTGTAAAACCACTTTTGAAAATAGCTTATAAATAAGCTGTCACACCCCCTTGGCTTATACAGTTGACTTTTGTTGACTGTTTGGGCAAATAAGCTCAAATGGCTTTGGGTGGGGTCCACAATGGTATAAATGGGTACAAATAAGTTAGATACACTAAAATAAGCCAGAAACAACAACACTTGACCACAAATAAGCTGTATAAGTTCAAATAAGCACTTTCCAAAACCAAAGATTACTCAGATTGGGGACAAACTTGAGGGGCTAACCAGGTGGAGTCCACTGGGTTATAGGTCAAACCAAGGGTCAATGTGTGCACCCTGGTAGGAGGGGGGTTCAAAGGGACCAAGTTTGGCAAGTGGGGTCCACTGAGGTGGTCTGCAGCCACCACTTAAGGTGGTGGTGTAGGTGAGATCTGATGTGCACAGGGCAAGGGTCTGCCCTGCAGCTCACTTCCAAGGCTTGTAGAAGCTTGGAGAAAAATCACAAAATTGAACCAATTATGGACTTTGGAAGATAAGCTGGTAGAGAATAACTTGTAAAAGTTTTGAAGTCCAAATCCAAACACACAAATCAGAATTAAGCTTGGAATTTTTGCAAAAATCTGAGAATGGGTAATATTGACTTTTTGATTAAACTAGACTTTTGACTATTTTGGATTTCCAAAGGCTCTTACTGATCACTAACTAAGTTATAAGCTATATTAGGACTAGTTATCACTATATTAACAATGACTTTAACCAATGAGATTGATTTGGAAACACAAATCCTTCACAGTTAACTGTGAAGGGAAAAATGATGAGGTTTTGACTTTTCTATGAAACAAATCTGGTTTAGTTGGTCTTTATTACCAATTCATGCCTAAGGAAAGTTGTTTGAAACATGAACTCCTTCTGAGAATAACAATAACTCAACCAATTAGGTTGATCCAAACACCCCTATTGTTGAGTTGTTTTGAGCATTTCAAGACAGATGATCACTAGGGTTTGCAAATTTGATTTCTAGCTACTCATTAAGGCTGAGGAAACTTGTTTAAGCACTTGAAAACAGATTACCACTAAAACAACACAAGTATACCACTTAAACTATTTTGGCAGACCAATATTGAAATTATAAGTACTATATATTCTAACAAGCTAGTAATGATTACTAAGCTAAAAAACTACTAGACACAATCAACTAACACAGATTAACACAGATTCTCAACTACAAGCAATGAATCAGAATCTACTAAGATCTAAGATTTTTAGTGAAAAATAGAAATGAGCAAAAGCTTACAAGGTATCCCTAGCTTGAACAAGGGATTTTCCTATGAAGCCTATCTTTAGATAGGCAAACTCCAACTCCAATCCTGCTCCTCAATGATTCTCCAAACCTGAAAACAAGAACTAAACACCACAGTTGACTTTATTTGACTTTTGAGATTTTTTTATGTTTTTCTAGTTATACTAAGTTTTAGAGTCTCTAAAAGCTTAAGTAAGCTTAAGGGATCCTAAATGAGCCTGATTCAGTCCATTAACCTTGGTACATTTGATCACTGAAGTTGTTTAGAAATTCAAAAGGTAGAGTAAATTGCAAATTCATAAAACAGAACTAAACCTTGATATTTTATAACTTCAAAAGAGTAGAAATACAATAACTAAGATGCTACAATGCTTGAATTAGAAAGATTACACTGGATTTCAAAGATAATTTAAATTCGACTCTATTTAAAACTAATTAAAAACTACACACTTCATTCCTTGCATCTTCTTCTATTTATAGCCCCATATTAGGTCTTCTGGTTGCATCCTCATCATATCCCACCTCTTTTAGATGAATTTGGTCCACTCACAAGGCTCCACGTGTTTTGGCGGGAAAAGACCTTTTTGCAATTTGTTCTCTGATTGAGGCAACTAGGGGGGGGGGAAACATTAATTGTGGTGGTGTAGGTAGGTGTAGGGATGTGGGTTAGTGATGATGAGATGGACAAGTTGGGATGGTGGCTGTAAAACCATGGTGGTATGGTGGTATTCGGGGTGAGAGGGAAAATGGGGAAGGGTGGTTTTGGGGGGTTTGACTGGTATTGACCAGGTCAAAGTTTGACCCGGTTTAGTATTATTAGGGTGTGTTGGGTTTGTGGGTGGGCTGTGAAATGCTTGGGCCCAAAAATAGGATGGGTAGTGGGTTGGACTAAGGGATTGGGTTATTATTTATTTTGGGTAGTAGGTTTAAGTCCGGTTTGGTTTTTGTTTTAACACAAGGGCCATTTTTGCCAATTAACGAAAGTTGAGGGTGTGATCTTGGCATGTTTCCAAAATATTTCCAAGGGTATATTGTGCCATATTATGAATAGTGAAAGGGTCCTTTGATGATTTTTCAATTTATTTTTCACCAGGGACTGAAACCGTCAAACTTTCAAACTTCAGGGACCATTTGTGTAATTTTCACCAAACTTTCCACCAAGGACCAATCCTGTCATAAAAGGTTAGTGCAAGGACAAAATTTGTTTTTCTCAAAGTTTTTCATATCCCAGGGACCATTTTTGACAATTTCCAAAGTTCAGGGACTAAACTTGACATTTTGTGAAACTTTTCACCAAAGGACTAATTATGTAACTTTTTGATTTATAAGGACCTTTGGTGACTTTTTCAAGTTTTTAGAATAACCAGGGACTAGATTTGACAACTTTTGAAAGTTGGGGGACTGAAACTGCCAATTATGCAAACTTTGTGCATTTTTTATCTGTTTTTGATTATTCTGCATTTAAAACATGTAAAACACTTTCCTGGGATATTTTCACTATTTTGATTCATTATTGAGTATTTTTGGATGTTTTGGCAGTTCAGAAATGGTAAAAATGATGAGTATTTACACACTCATCAATCCCCCACACTAAAACATTGCTAGTCCCTAGCAATCTTTTGAGAAAAAACCTGATGGATTTGAAATTCTCTTTACCAAAAGCCATCACTTCTGGAGTAGCCAGGTGTAAGAACTGTGGCACACCTGATAACCGTGTGATTTTGAGCAAACCACCAGCTGTCAACGGATTTGATTTGTCTTTACCAAAAGCCGTTTGCTTCTGGACTAGCCAGCATCTTGATGGACTAAGTCAACATCTTGGTGAGCTGATTACCAATTATGGATTTTCCACGGCCTTTACCACAAGTCATAATCTTGTGGGCTAGTCAACTCATTTGCTTATGAGGATGCGGGGGAGTTGAGGAACCATACAATTTTTGGCAAATTGCCAGCCATCAACGGGTTTGAGATGTCTTTACCAAGAGCCGTTTGCTCCTGGACTAGCCAATCCATTTGTCATTTAGACTTTGGCGGACTGATTACCACAAAAATTTTGAAATAAAGTGAAAAAAATTTTGAAAAATTTTAGGCCTAAAAAATGGGGGTACTTAGAAAGTTTTGTGATAAAATTCGTAAGAATTCCCCCCCCCCCCCCCCCCCCCCACACTAGAACTGAATATTGTCCTCAATATTCAAAGTCTCGGCTATTATGCCGAATCTCTGAACGGAAAAAGCTAATATTCGATGCTAACTGTGGAAATTTGGATTTTATTTTTCGCTTTATTTATCTGTACATACAAATATATATATATATATATATATATATATATATATATATATATATATATATATATATATATATATATATATATATATATATATATATATATATATATATATATATATATATATATATATATTTTTGGAGAAACTTATATACATATTTACTTTTCAACAGGTGGGGGACGGCCACTCCCCCACACTAGGGTGGTAGAAAGTAGAAAGAAGTCAGAAATACGGGTGAAAACCCATATATGTTGCTAATTTTTGTTCACCGAGTCACTAGCTTGACTCGATCCCCGAATTCATTTGTCCATGGGGAAAGTTTGGAGATCCGGGACAACCATGGGTGGTATGTCCTCTCCAAAATAATGTTTCAATCTATGACCATTCACTTTGAAGTTGGGACCTTCGGGTTGAGATAATTCAACAGTCCCGTATGGATATACTTTAGCAATAGTGAATGGTCCGGTCCATCGGGTTTTTAATTTCCCCGAGAAGATCTTTAATCTTGAGTTGAAAAGAAGGACTCTGTCACCGACGTTGAAAACGCGGTTCTTAATCTTGAGTCGTGAATCTTCTTTGTCTTTTCTTTGTAGATCAAAGAGTTCTCGTAGGTTTGATCACGAAGTTCGTTTAATTCATTGAGTTGAACCTTACGGTGATCACCCGCTTTATGAAGGTCGTAGTTAGCATGTTTCAAGGCCTAGTAGGCTTTGTGCTCGAGCTCGATCGGTAAATGACACGCCTTCCCGTATACAAGCTTGTATGGAGTACACCCGATGGGTGTTTTGTAAGCTGTACGGAAGGCCCAGAGTGCATCATCTAGTTTATCCGACCAGGAAGCACGATTTTCACCTACTGTCCTTTCAAGAATCCTTTTTATACCACGGTTGGAAACCTCCACTTGCCCACTTGTTTGGGGGTGATATGCGGTGGAAAGACGATGAGTAACACCGTACTTAAGCATGACTTTTGCAAATTGATCATTGCAAAAGTGAGTACCGCGATCACTAATGATGGCACGTGGGGTTCTAAAACGAGCAAAGAGGGATTTCAAGAATTTCACAATAACTCGGGCATCATTAGTGGGTAAGGCTTTAGCCTCAACCCATTTTGACAAGTAGTCAACAGCCACGAGTATGTATTTGTTTCCACGAGAAGATGGGAATGGCCCCATAAAATCAATGCCCCAGACGTCAAAGATTTCACAAACTTGAATAGCATTTTGCGGCATTTCGTTCTTTTGTGAAATATTCCCGTGACGCTGACAAGCATCACAGGCTTTGACTAACTCGTGGGCATCCTTATAGATCGTGGGCCAATAGAAACCGGAATCAAACACCTTTTTGGCGGTGTAGTTAGGACTATGGTGGCCCCCGGTGGGTCCAGCATGGCAAGCCTTGAGAATATCAGCGGCTTCCTGTCCGTATACACATCGCCTGATGACTTGATCGGCACAGATTTTGAAGAGGAAGGGGTCGTCCCAGAAATAATGTTTGACGTCTTTAAAAAATTTGTTTTTTGGTTGGGACGTCATCCCCTTCACGATGAAGTTACCCGCATGGTAATTTGCAAAGTCGGCAAACCATGGGGTAGTAGAGTCACCACGAAAAGTAACCGCACTGAGTGTCTCGAGAGGGAATGTTTCATTTATTTCTTGTTTCTCGGACACATCTTGATGTGGGTTTTCTAATCGCGAGAGATGATCAGCAGCAAGGTTCTCAGCTCCTTTTTTATCACGGATAATGATATCAAATTCCTGAAGGAGGAGAACCCAACGGAGAAGTCTCGGCTTTGCATCTTGCTTTGCAAATAGGTACTTCAAAGCCGAGTGATCCGTATACACCACGCATTTGGTCAAGATCAAGTATGGCCGGAATTTCTCAAAGGCATACACCACAGCGAGGAGTTCTTTTTCAGTGGTGGTGTAGTGACTCTGAGCCTCGGTCATAGTTTTACTTGCGTAGTGTATAGGCTGAAAGTATTTTGCTTTTCGTTGCCCCAAGACCGCACCTATGGCAAAATCACTAGCATCGCACATAAGCTCAAAAGGTAGGTCCCAATCGGGGGCAACAAGAATCGGTGCCTCGGTAAGCTTTTTCTTTAATGTTTCAAAAGCTTCGATGCACTCAGGAGAGAAGATGAAAGGAGCATCCTTCTCGAGGAGATGGGTCATAGGCAGGGCAATCTTAGAAAAATCTTGGATAAACCTACGGTAGAAGCCGGCATGACCCAAAAAGCTCCTAACACCTTTTACGGTGGTGGGATGAGGTAATTTAGCAATGACATCAATTTTGGCTTTGTCAACCTCAATCCCGTTCTTTGAAATTTTATGGCCGAGGACTATGCCCTCTTTAACCATAAAGTGACTCTTCTCCCAGTTGAGACTTAAATTCGTTTCTTTGCAACGTTTAAGCATTTGTTCCAAGTGGGAGAGACAGGTCTGGAATGAATCCCCGATGACTGAAAAGTCATCCATGAATACCTCCATAGTTTTCCCGATCATGTCGGAAAAAATAGACATCATGCACCTCTGGAACGTGCCTGGAGCATTACATAAGCCGAAAGGCATACGTCTGTAAGCAAAAGTTCCGTAGGGGCATGTGAAGGTAGTCTTCTCTTGATCCTGGGGATCAATGGGGATTTGGAAGTATCCCGAAAAACCATCAAGGAAGCAGTAGTATTCATTCCCCGCAAGTCTTTCAAGCATCTGGTCCATAAAAGGGAGAGGGAAATGGTCTTTACGGGTGGCGTCATTTAACTTTCGATAGTCAATACATACTCGCCAACCCGTGACCAAACGATTTGGAATCAACTCGTTATCCTCGTTGGTGACAACGGTAATGCCACCCTTTTTAGGGACACAATGAATTGGGCTAACCCAAGGACTGTCAGAAATAGGGTAAATCAATCCCGCGTCAAGAAGTTTAAGAACTTCTTGTTTGATAACTTCGTGGATTTTTGGATTTACCCTTCTCTGTTGTTGCACTGCTGGCTTAAAGTCATCCTCCATTAAAATTTTATGAGTACAAAAGTTCGGGCTTATGCCCTTAATGTCGGAGAGTTTCCAAGCGATTGCTTGTTTATGTGACTTTAGAACCTTTAGGAGTGCTGCCTTTTCCTCAACTTTTAAGTCCTTAGCAATAATGACGGGTAATTTATCATCACCCTCCAGAAATGCATATTCTAGATGAGGAGGCAAGTCCTTGAGCTCAACCTCGGGGAAGTCTTCAGTTATTTCAACATTTTTGACTTCCGTTTTATGAAGTATTTTTGGAGACGGAGAGGGTGAAGGATCGTCATTTAACAATCTTTCAAGGAGAAGAATGTCCCCCTCCGGGTCAAGATAGTTTTCATCAACCCCATCGGGGATTGAGCTATCCTGAGCAAGAAAAGCCTCGAGCTCTTCCAGAAGGAAGTCACCTCCCTCAAACGGAGTGAGGGAAGGGGAAGAGTCGGAAATGATCGGATCAGTAGAAGGAGTGGTACTGCCACTTGCTGAGAAACCAAGGACTTCTTGGGAAGACTCCTCAGACGCAACATCGATGATGTCAATTCGGTTAACCGTTTCAGCGTCATAGTTGGAGGAGTATCTTGAAGTCTGATCAAGATTGAATGTGATGGCTTCACCATCAACACGTAGAGTGATTTCTTCTTCGAATACATCGATTAAAGCACGACCCGTTCTTAAGAATCCCCTCCCGAGAATGAGAGGGACTCGTGGGTCAGCATCGAAATCAACAATCACGAAATCTGCCGGAAAATGGAACTTTCCTACTTTCACGAAGATATCTTCGGCAATGCCGAGAGGACGGGATATGGTACGGTCTGCAAGCTCGAGTGTCATGCAGGTCGGAGTGAGAGCAGGAAGTGAGAGTCTTTTCCAGACTGTGTAAGGCATCAGGTTAATGCTTGCGCCAAGATCGGCCAAGGCAAAGCATTCAACCATCCCAGGGAAAACACAAGGAATGAGAAATTTCCCGGGATCTCCAAGCTTTTCGGGAAGCTTTTTCAAAAGCACTGCTGAGCAATGCTCGTTAAGAGGAGTTTTTGCCATTTATCAAAGTTTTTCTTTGTTGCTTATCAGATTTTTGATTGTCGAAGCAAACTTAGGCATGAGAAGAAGAGCATCCGCGAAGCTAATATCAAAGTGTAATTCTTGGAAAATTTGATAAAATTTTTCCATCTGATGGTTAGCTTTTTCGCGGTTCTTTTGTTCACTCAATCGTGAAGGATATGGAATTGATGGCTTAGGATCATTTTTTGGTATTTCATCAGAACTCATAGGGGGATCAAATACAACTTTCGGCTTATGAGCCGGGACCGGGACAACTTGAGGGTGGACGTTGTTGGTACCTCCGTTATTAGTAGGAAGTACCTTGTCCGTAGTAACCTCAGGCTCACGTTCCGCTACCTTAGTAGGAAGAAAAGAAGAGGTAGAAGGAATCGAGGGTCCATTGTATGATACCCCACTTCGGGTGGTGATCGCTTTGACATCGCCCCTCGGGTTAGCGATCGTGTTGCTTGGTAGTGTACCCGAGCCCGAGGGTCGATCATTTAAAGACTTCTGAAGTTCAGAGATCGTGCTAAGCAATAACCGATTTGTTTCCTCTTGTGCTTTCATGAATTGTTTAAATTCAGCATTGGAGGAAGATGAGGGTGGAACAACGTTTTGATTTTGAACAGGAGGATTTTGAACATGGTTGTTTTGAAAATTCCCTTGATTTTGATTGTTGTTACCCTGAAAAGTGTTTCTCTGATTGAAATTACCCTGATTGTAATTCCCTTGATTCTGGTTTCTTTGAAAATTTCCTTGAAAACCTTGATTTTGATTGCCATTTTGAAAATTGTTTTGATTAAACTGGCCTTGATTTTGATTCGGGTTTTGGAAATTTGAGTTTTGACCTTGGTTAAAATTCTGATTCGCGTTACGGTTTTGATTTTGGTTAAAACCTGGAGGTCCGAGAAAATTGTTGGAACGATAGCTTAAGAGATTACGGTCCCCTTGCAGTTGGTAAGAATTACCCCCCGTATTGTAGGAACCGTGAGCAGCATATACGTTCTCTGGAGGAAAGCCAGCAGTAGCTGGACACTCGGAATACAGATGAGGGCCCCCACAAGTCTCACAACTTCGGGCTACGGCTTTTACTTGTTGAATTTGAGCCTGATTTTGCATCGTTTGGCTCATTCTCAACACAGCCGTAGAAATATCATCCATCTTTTTGGTAAGAGCAATTATTTCAGGAGATGATGATGAGGGAGTAACTGAATGACATGACGCATCCCTCTCCGCAGAGGAATCCCAAAAGTTATGATGGGCAGTCATGTTCTCGATTAAGTCATAGCACTCCTCGGGACGCCTTTTCATAAAGGTCCCACCAGCAGCAGCATTGAGAATGTCTCGGTGCCTCAATGTCAGACCATTATAGAAGGTATCTATGATGGTAACTTGCAACATATTGTGATTAGGGCCCGATCAATAGCTAGCTTATAACGTTCCCAAGCCTCAAAAAGAGACTCATCGGAACGTTGCCGGAAGTTGCTGATATCATTTCGTAACTTGGTAACCATGGATGGTGGAAAATATTTTGCTAAAAACTTGGTTACCATTTCATCAAAGGTTCGAATAGAATTCTTTGAAAGTCGGTCAAACCATGCAGTGGCATGATGAGTGAGAGAATAGGGGAAGAGGTACAGCCGAAGGGCATCATCCGTGACACCATGCTGTTTCATGCTTTGGGTGACCGTGAGATATTTGTCAAGATGCTTATTGGCATCGTCACCCGGTAATCCGTGAAATTGACACGAATTCTGGACTTGTTGGATCATGTGGTGCTTGAGGCCAAAGTCCGTAGCCTCAATAGTGAGTGGTGCAATAGGCCCACCCCGCCCTTGCATGGTAGGCTGGCACAGCTCCTCCATTGTTCGGAGATCGGGAGCTGGCTCACCCAAGGGAGGGTCAGGGGGTGGTAAAGGTGGTGGTGGCCCTGAATTCTTCCCGTTACGATATTTATAAACAAGTTGCTACTGATGTTATTTATAAGTCGAAATAAACACAACCTCAATTTGAGTAATTGAGCCATTGTAATTCTTCAACATCAATAAAACCCATCCAAGTTTTAGTTCGAATTAACATCATACTCGAAAATTACAATAATCAATTTTTTAAAAGATTTTAAGCAAATACAAAAAGTATATCCTTTTAGAAGTTTATAATTGATTTTGAAATTGAAATCATAGAACGAAACTACAAAAAGAAACTATGATGACAACTTCTGCAAACTCAACAATTATCAGAATAGTTATATGTGATTTTAAGCTCAAGATGGATTTGGCTACCGATCCATTCAAACGTCATTCTTATTGACTTTATCTCCAATTGACCCTAATTTTATAAGACGATGAAATAGTGAATTTAATTGAAGTTTTGATGATTTTAAATGGTGATATTTTTTGTGGTGGAAATTGGAAATGGAAATGAAAAAATGAAAGGGAGAAGAAACTAAAGACATCGTCTTTGATGAGAGAGTAAACATAGAACAAAGAAATATTCGTAAAAGTAAATAAGGTTATAATAGTCATTTACTTAACATTTTCTTTAGCAACTATGCCAATGGTGTATTTGAAGAGGTGACAATTTGTGTCCAAAATAAAAAAATTGGTTAAATGGGCAAACTTTTAAAAGATTTGGGCACATTTGGTCCCCTCCTTTTTTTGAAATGGGCACATATTTTCTCTCAATTGGGTAACATTATAATTGTTTTTAAATACAAAATTTTAGATATAATATATTTAATTTTTTTAAATATAAATGAGGTGTTAAGTTTGAGGAATTTATTTCGTCGTTTTGTGTATTTTCTAATGGTGTCTATTTAATACATACATGCGTATACTTCTTAAATATAAATGAGGTGTTAAGTTTGAGGAAAAATATAAATGAGGTGTTAAGTTTGAGGAAAAATGGTGTTTATTTAATACATACATGCGTCGTTTTGTGTATTTTCCAGGAATTTTTTAAATATAAATGAGGTGTTAAGTTTGAGGAAAAATGGTGTCTATTTAATACATACATGCGTATACTTCTTCATTACTGATGTAATATTTTTCTCGCGAAGCTAACATTTTTCGCTTTTGATCTTTTTTTTTTGTTCAAATGTAATGAATATTTGACGAAGTAACATGAAAGAAAGAGTCAAAAAGGATGACCATGTGCTTTTGAAGGTTATTGATTGTCAATAATATGATGTACTATTAATTTATTTCACTTTCATATATCATACAACACTTAGACTATCTTTATCAGTGAACAAGTTAAACGTGGTCCTATCTCTCGTTTTTCCTTTTCACTTCGAATAGCTTTATATCTCTTATTAAGCCCTTTTATCTGCTTTCAAATTTATGTTGTTCTTGTACCAACGAAATGGTCATTTATGATTGCAGCAATGGCACTGATGGTGCTATCATAATGTTTGATGTCACTAAAAGGTCGACTTACAAGGAGGCAATTACATTGATTCGTACGATCCGCAGGTCTGCTAATTTCCATAATTCTTTGGATTAAGTTGTATGCATCATCATTTGGGAAGACACTAACTGCTATGTATCTTCTGAAATCAGGCTCTATGGAAATATCCCGATTGTTCTTTGTGGAAACAAGGTTGATTTGCTGAACAAACACAGACACGTTAACGTCGCGCCATTTGGTGAATGGCTCGATTGGAACACCAAGTACTGTGAGATCTGTGCAATAAGCAACTACAACTTAGAAAGGCCGTTCTTGCTCCTTGCTTGGATGCTTGTTAGGTAGTTACAAATACTCTCATTTTTATTGAAATACAACCTTATCTGATAATTGGGTTGAAGTTGTCTTTACTGACATGGGTCTCTTTAGTTTGGCTATTTCTTTTAGGCAGACGCCCACTCTTATTCCTACCAAGTTTATGATTGACTTGAAAGCTCAAGATAGGTAAGTTTTCTCATTACTACACAGTAATTCACCAGTTAAATAATCAGGATATGTTACTGGGATATAAGACGGTATTTGCTGAAAAAGACTCGTGTTGATATTTAACGGTGTCTAGGTGGGAATTAAAGTGGATTCGTGCCATTTAAAAGCAGTTTTGCTTTTTAGTCAAACTAATCATTTTGATAGTAATTAGATATGAACAATTGGAACTAATGACTGAGATTAATATATAATCACCTAAAATTGATCCTTGAAAATGCACAATTACTTTATTTTCAGCTGCAAGTACGTATCGCTTGATGTTTATAATCACTCAAAAATATTTGTATGATGTAAATCCCTAATGACTGTTATCATATTTGGTTAAATTGCAGAAATGAACAAGAGATTTTCGGTGCTCTTTACAGTGCTCATGACCAGGCTATTCGTAAACAGGCTCTTAAGCCGGTTGTTGTGCAGATGCTTAATGAGGATCGTAACCAGGCTCCTGACGCACCATTGCCTGAAGACGATGATGAACTGATGTCGAGGATGGAATGGATGCTGGAATCGATGATGATGATGATGATGATGGAATGGTGATTCTTGATAATTTAATGATTTAGGGCTTTTGGCAGTCAACAAAGATTGGAATCTGGCTTTCATAGTTTCATTCAGGGGGCATCATTATCAAAAGTTTTATTCAAGTGACATTGGTTTGTATGTTACTAATATATTGTGTCAGTATTTTAGTTTCCTAATACTATTCGAGTCATGTTGCAACGCAATGGTAGGTGGTTTGTCTTTGTTTCCTTTTGTATGTCTATTTTCTTTTGAGCCCAATTCTCTTTTAATTATCTTTTAGATCCATGTTTCTTACTTGGTTACTTATTGGTTAGATATGCGATTTATGTTGGTAACGATATGACTAGAATTTGGCAGAATGACATGCTTGTATTCTTCTTTAGCAAGGGGTCGTAAATCGTTGAGTTGGTATGCTTGTATTCTTCTTTAGCAAGAGGTACTTAAATCTTTTGAGTTGGTATCTTGAAGTATTTGTCGCTGTTTCTTGCTGAACAATTAATTCTTTTAGAGGCCATGAGGTTTACTCATAACAAACTATATAATGATACAATTTGAAATAAACAGTGAAATGTATAAGTTTAAGAAAGACTAAACGAACGCCCATGGATAGCAACGGGATTTTATAGCGGCGGATACTTATAGTGATATTTTGGTTATACAAAACGTTACACAATACACTTAATCAAAATATAATTATAACTATACGCAGCTTTAAAATTTCGTTGTTACACTCTCATATCCATGTTTCTTACTTGGTTACATAAAACGTTACACAATACACTTAATTAAAATATAATTATAACTTGGGTTTTTCTAACTTGTATCCATAAAAAGTACACAAAAGTATACAAGTTGCCCAGAAAAGTACATAAGTTGCCCAAGATTACACAAGTTGCCCAAAGGACAGTGTACTTTTGCAGTCCTTCTGCTGTACTTTTTTGGGCAACTTGTGTACTCTTTATGTTTCTTTAACTTGTATCCCGGGATACAAGTTAGAAAAAAACCAATTATGAAATACACTTTATTTAACGTGAGCACACATGAAACATAGTGATATTAAACCTAGACTTATGTAGAAATGTAAAATCAAGAGGGGTGATCAAAATCTGTGTGATAATAGGTAAATTGGTCCTTCCAAAACCGAGCCATGCGTGAATTGGTCCTTGAGGAGTCGATCCAAAATGAACTCACACTACCAGGTATTCTACCTGAGAGATTACTTAACTTATGTAAAACCAATAATGAGTAAAAACGATATGGAACACAGAGCTGGACCATTGATTTCGACCAAAAAATCATGAACCAACAGTCATTATCTTTACTTTGTTCCTTGACAAGAGTCACTACTGTCACTAATCACTATATAGATTCATCTAATCGTCAATGGAGACCTCCATAACAAACGAACACTACATTAAACCTTCATGTTGCAACAGTTAAAACAGCTCATTCTTCACAATCATCTGCAGACTTTATGGTCGGCTTTCTCAAGCATCGATATCTGTCTATGCTACAAAATAGGTTTGGCATTTGCTACCTTCTCTAGTTACCACTTGAACGGTTTTGTCCATTGACTTTCAGGAACCGGAACTTGCAACTTCTCTGGTTCATCGCTGGGGGTACTGACAATTCCTTCAGAATCGGGAGAAGTTTTCATCTCAGGAGTAGACGGAAGTTCAGTGTGTTTTTTATCTTTTTTCGCTGCTTCTTTCTTTCTTGGCCTCGTAAATATGTATGCTGCCAAATAACAAAATAAAGGTCAGCTCGCCATGATTACATGATTTTTTAAAAATCAGTGGGACTTCTTATTCGGAAGCTTAGATCGTATGGAGCTTGTGAATTAGCTGACACAGGTTATAAGAAGATAGAAAACTATATATATAAAATTGCAATTTTGCAGACGAAATATAGACAGGGGCGGAGCTATGTGCAAGCCACCTGTGGCACGTGCCACATACGATTTGAGCCGACGAAGTGTAGTATTTTTGTAAACGTTACTCGTTTTTTAACAGTGCTACAGGTAGGTTGGGGGAATGAACAAATATGAGCAAGAATAAGAGGAAAAAATGAATTGTTTTTAGTTATGATCTCGGAAAAAAAGGAAGAATAGAAAGTGCAGTTGTGTGTAGAGGAGAGGATGCATAGTTGTGTGGAGAAGAGATGATAATGGAATAGGAGTGACTTTGTCCTTTATTATTTTCTTTTGTCCTTTTTGTCTTAAAAACAAAACTTTTATATATTACATTTCAAAAAAATTAATTCATACCTGATTTAGTAATAATTTTATTAAAAAAAAAGATTATTTTCTAATTAGGTAATATTTTATATTTATCTATAACACAAGTAGAAGATAAATAAAAAAAATATAGATAAAATATTTAAAAAAAAATATATTTATTTTATATTTATCCACAACACAAGTAAAAGATAAATACAAAAATATAGATAAGATGCAATTAATAATAGGATTAAAATTTTTAAATAATTATTTTAAAAAATTTTAAAAAAAACCCGCGCGTGCGCGGGCATTATAACTAGTGATTTATAAAAGTGGAACATTTAATCTACTTTAAGTGATTTAAAGGATTCGGTTTTTACATTTTCTCGATCTATAATATTTTAGGAAATTGTTATATACATTTATTTTATAGATGTATTATAGTCATAAAATGTCAGTGTCTTGTTTATCAATGAATCTAAAGCTATTTCTTTTGTGTCTTGTTTGTGACTAAATAGCCTGGATCCAGTAACTAAAACCTCAAAAAACAACTAATTTTGTGTAAAGCCAAAAAACTAGTCTTATGCGAAGCGAAGTGAGGCGAAATCGTGCCACATACGGTCCAAAATTCTAGATCCGCCACTGAATATAGAGCATCTTTCTACCATGGTTGGCGAGGAGTCGGTGCAATATTACATAGCGAGCACTGCATATATGTCCTCCATATATAACCATTTACTATAATCGGCCTTAGTATCAAATTTGTATAGCATAGGGATATAAAAGAAATCGTTAAATGCAGAGATACAAATGAACGTATGCATACTAGGATCACAGTTAAAACATCTTAATATCTTAGGATTGCAATACTACATTCTATTTAAAGCACACGTCTCCAACTAAGAACATTACAAGATACTAATTACAGAATTTCCAAATATGTATTTGATCTCTCCATTGCAACGTTAGATTTCAACTTTCCAAACCCTGGAATGATTAACGAGGCATATAACTATCTCCATCGAACTTGAACTCAAATGTAACTTGGAATTCTCTTGCCTAATGTACTTTTAAACGTATCACATGTAACACAAATACTATTCAGGGGTCAAAACTGATCCTTATATTATCCAAATCCCAACACTATCTCTCGTGGCCCATTTCGTTACCTAAATCCAATAATCTTATATGACACTGCCACTTTCAAAACGCAAGGTCAAACACCAATAAGCATACTAAGGGGGTGTTCTTATGAGGTTATTATTTTGATATGCTAGACATGGTTGAGTTGTACCTCTTGTTTAACATTGTTGATCACTTGCATACACGCATCAAAAGTATCTATAGGTATTTTTGTATTTGGTTATAGAAGATAGTTATTGGCCGAGCTTCAAAGCAACATGTCGTCGTTTGCTGTGATTCATTCTCTTAATGCTTGTGAAAATGATGGCATGTAAACTTACGTAGTTTAATAAGAGAGCCTCTAATAACCTGTTTAGGATTTGCAGCTAGTTTGATGAAAAATGTAGTTACAAGATGGATTGGAGAAGTATGAAATGAATGAATGTGAACTGTGGTGTTGTGTATTTTCTTCAAGAGCTCTTTCCCACAGTTCTAGATGAGAAACCTGGTCAACCCTTTTATGCATAGCAAAAGGTCAAAAGTCAATAAGGTCGAAATTGCTACTCTATATTCTTCCCCACAAGGCACAAGTCATTGAGTCACGACCGGTCCCAGACTCCTAAGCCCAGTTAATGTATATTTTTTGGTATTTGGCGATAGTTTGGACTTTGGCCCATCATGGTATGAAGGCCCAAATAGTTTATTATTCTTTTAAACATGTTATAGTTCACTAAACGATTACCCGCGGTCAGGGGCGGAACTAGGAGCCAAGTGTAGGGGAAGCGAAATACGAAAATTTGTTTCAGGGGTAGCGAAAATTTGTTTCAGGGGTCGCGAAATTGCCAAAAAATGGCCAAAAATCGCCAAAAATTCCACTACCGGGTAAAAGTTCAGGGGTAGCGAGGCTTGCATGTACATCCGCCCCTGCCCGCGGTCCGCAGATAACAGCGTTGCATAGTACAGTAGTAAATAATCTATACTTGTGATGTGACGTACGTTAATGAGACTCTTATGGGTTTGATTGTATCCTTTCCAAGAATAAACAATATATGAGTTGAACAGAAAATGATAAAAGTTTGAAGATTAAAATGTACTTAAAGTATGAAATCGCCCCGACACCTATCTCGAAAATTCCAAAACTACCCATTTTCATAATTTCAGGTCAAAGATTACTAGTACTAAAATCAACAATGAACAAGATTAATTTATCAAATCTAAGATCCTTACTAGACAAATGTACCAAAAACAACACTCTCCAAATAACCCAAATCCATGCTCAAGCCATTACTCAAAACCTCATCAACACTCACCAAGTTTTCGCCTGCAAGTTACTCAACTTTTACGCGAAAACACTAAAAAATCAGGATTGGCGTTGCACGGTGAAATCCCGAATGAAGTTACATTTTTGTAGGTGTTATCAGCTTGTGGTCATGGAGGAGTAATCAACGAAGGGAAATCTTTATTTGACAAAATGGTTCATCGCTATGGTATTAAACCGACAATTTAATGCTACGGCTGTATAGTGGATCTGTATTGTAGGGCAGGGGATGTAGATGAAGCGATGGAGTTGATTAATAGGATGCCAATGGAACCAGATGCTGTTATTTGGAGGTCGATATTGAGTGTGTGTATGATAAAGAGAGACCTGCAATTAGCTGAAATAGCAGCAAAGAAAGTACTCGAGTTAGAGCTTTGTGATGATGGAGTTTACATACTTCTTTGGAATGTTTATCGGTCAACCAATAAGTGGGAAGATGCATTAAAGACGAGAAAGCTAATGAGAACTCAGAATATTAGGAAAACGCCGGGGTGTAGTCGGATTGAGATCAATGGTTTTGTTCATGAATTTACTGCAGAGAACAAAACGTTTCCATTTGCCACTGATATGCAGACTATTTTAGAAGTTTTAGCTGAGCAGTCGAGATCTATTCATGATCACTTTATACTTTGATCAATATGTCACTCGTCACGTTTAACATCATGCATGTTTATTGATTGGATTATTGTTAAAAAATTTGAGTCTGTGTAGATCTAATCCTGATGAACCTAAAGAAGCCATGATGCAATCCATCGCGAGTAATCAAAAAAAAAAAAAATCATGTAGGCTGCAATCAAACTGATTGTGTTTTTTCTTATATATCTGTCTGACGTTGATGAGAGAATTCATGTATGAATAATCACCATTTATACAGTAAGTCAATAGGATTGGAATTGTTCATTACTCAGTAATGTTTACAGGAGTCGTCATTTAGTACTTTAACATAAGTACTGAAAAAGTCTATAAGACAACCCCAGTTTGAAATACACAGATGAAGGAATACTCGAGGCCCCGAAAAAAAAACCAAACCAAACAATTTGTATCTAAAACAGAAACAAATATACAAGAACTGGGCGTGACACGAACATCATAAGAAAGCAAATAGAAACCAGAATTCACTGTTGCACGAATCCAACAAACAAGAGCTAGCGGAGAAAAGAACCAGAGCAATGCTGCCCTGAAAAAACGAACCCAGAAGAACTATTGACCCAGAGACACGACTAAGCCGGATTGCAAACACAACGCCCAGCACAACTGAGACAAATCGAGTTAAATTAATGGAATTAGCATAGAAGCACTGGACCCTCGCACCAGTCTACCCGTTTGAATACAAACTTGTTGCATCTGTTGAAAATCCAAAAATACAATACCAAGTGAATATCAATAGCCAACTCCAGAACGGACTTCTGCTCCGTAACACTTTGTTATTGCGGAATTTCCACAGATAGTCAAAGGTAGACCAAATTACCGGCTGCTAACACAACCTTAGAACAGATGACAGATTACCCACCATTTTGTAAGACTTCACCTGTAGAAGACCCGTTAAAGCAGCCCGAATTCCACCAAGCTTAAAATATGGACCAAAATGATGCAGCCATTCTACACCAAACCAAGATATGATCACTAGTTTCGACAGACTCTTCACAACATGGGCAGTGAATAGCCAAACCAATGTGGTCCAGTAAGTTTCTAACTGGAAGCGGATCACACAAAATGACAGATATGTGCAGTCACATTAGGGCATACTTCTAACAATGAAAGCTTCATCTATTGAATTAAAGTATGTTGTTGGGGGAACAGATACAGGTCACTTTCATGTCTAATTCTAACAATTAATGTTCTCAGCTTAAATATATATCCGGACTGCATCAAGAATCAACATCATTCAAATGAAGATCTAAGTCAAATTCCCCAAAAGTTCAATATAATCTAGAAAACCATACAGCAAGCGTTAATAGAGACGACTATGTGTGTGTTTGTAAGATCCATTGCTGCCTTTGTAACCCACTGAAATGGCTTGCATGTGATCTAGAGACCAGCATATGTATCTATGGTTGATGATTTGTTCAAATCTTACCATGCAACGATACCGACCAAAGAGGTCATAGAGTTATAATTTAGTGCATAAATCAACGACCTCAATGGCTCAAAAGGCTATGTCCGGACTTGGTTCTGATAAGTGTTTTGCAGGGACGGTCTGAACAAAGAAATATCCTTGTGATTGCCTTTTTTGTTTTAAGCAGCGGCACCGTCCACTCAGGTTCAACAGGAATTACACAATGATATACATCTGCACTAGTCAATGGAAATTAACTCGGGAGAATTCTGCACATCATTCTTGGCAATGTATACACAGTTACCATCAGATGCATCTTCCAACCTCGACAATGATATTATTTCACCCAAAACTTTGTATATTCTTTCAGACAGAGGGTGAGATTTATCAGCAGCCAAGAACTCGTGAAACTCGCCCTCCACTTCAATAGAACTACGCCCTGGAGTTTTCTTAACACCATTCCCCCTCATCATACTTCTTACCATCTTTACCTCATCCCATTTACTTCTAGCAGCACATAAACTTTCCATAAGCACATAAATACCACTATCATTTGGATCCAATTCTATGAGTTTTTTGGTAGCAAGTTTACCTAGCGCAAGATTTCCGTGCATCCTACATGCATTAAGAACCGCTCCCCAAACCGCTTTATCAGGTTCCATTGGCATTTCTTTTAGTAATCCGTAAGCTTCATCCAAGTGCCCAATTCTTCCAAGTAAATCAATCATACACGCATAATGCTCCAGTGTTGGTTTTATCCCGTAGGTTATCTCCATCTCTTTGAAGTAACTTCTTCCTTGAGTCAGTAAACCCCCATGACTACAAGCAGATAGCACACCGACAAATGTAATCTCATCCGGTTCATATCCCAATTCTCTCATTTGTTCAAAAAGACTAAGAGCCTTCACAGCATGCCCCATGGGAAGCAAAACTGACAATCAAAGAATTCCAAGATACCAAGTCTTTCTCAGCCATTTCATTAAAGAGCTCTACAGCCGCATCAATGTTCCACATTTGGCGTACATGTCTATGAACGCATTTCCAAGTGTCGCGGTAAGTTGAATCCGATTCCGCTTGACATAGTAAGAGTACATCCACTGGCCTAAATCTAAGCAGCCGGCTTGAGCACAAGCAGAGAGCACACATACCAAAGTACTCTCTATAGGAACAAAACCTACATTTTCCATTTCGTGAAACAGTTCTATCGCTTCCTTTGGTTTATTATTTTGTGAATATCCCGCAATCATTGCATTCCAAGATACAATATTTCGCTCAGGCATCTCATCAAACATTTTCTTCGCCATAACCAACTCCCCATTCTTAGCATACCCGTTAATCATACTCGTCCACGAAAACACATCCCTAATCCCCATACCCTCAAAAACCTCCTTAGCCGTAACCAAACAAGTACACTTAACATACATATCCAACACCGAATTCATCAAATTCACACTCATCTTCTCAACATAATCATGAACACTCCTCCCCAACTCCAAGTCCCCTTTCTTAGCACACGCACCAAAAACCATTCACTCCAACTCCACTAGTCCCTTTCATCATCTCAAAAACTCTCAACCCCTCATCCACTATCCCACTTTTCACATACACATTAATCAAACTACTCCAAGTAACAACATCTCGCACTCCCTCATACATTTCATCAAACACTTTTCGCGCACTTTGAACCCGTCCCACCTCTCCATAAAAATGAACCAACCCATTCCTCACAACCAAATCCCACCCAAACCCATGTCTCAAACCCTTGGAACAACACTTCAACCCAAACACAAAGCCCTTTTCATCAAAACTCACCCTTTTTCGCACCATTTCGCGAAAAAACGAAAACCCTTTTACGTAAAGATGATGTTTCAAAAACCCTCTTAACATGACATTCCAAATGTAGATATTTGGGTTTGAAATTTGGTTGAAAAGTTTGCATGCGTGTTTTAAGTTGGCAAAATGTGATAATGCTGAAAATGTTAAGAGCCTGCTGAGTGGGAAAGTGTGGAAAATGAGACCGGTTCGGGTCATGTGGGCTTGGATTTGGGTTAAATGGGTCATTGAACTGCATGATTCTAGTGTTAATAATACTGGGTTTCTGATTATTAGATTGGTTTTTGAGGATGAAGTGTTACATGTGGGGTTTGGTTTTGATAATGTTGAGAATAGACAACGTAGTTTGACTAGTTTCATGTCTAGAATAATGTTGGACTTCAAGGAGATGTGGTTTTGATTTTGCTTTGTAAAATAAAGTTACTTTTACATTTTGGTCTCACACTATTTTAAATATTGTGCATTTTTAACCTTTAACTTACCTAATGTATTTATATCATGTATTTTTTTTGTTTTTGTTTTATGTATTTAAATACTTTACATGCACCTTTAATATTTATATCTTCTTTAAAAATAAGTTTTCATTAAAAGGAAAAATTGTAAAGTTTTAACTAAAATAAGTCTAATACTATGAAAGTAATTATATATATATATATATATATATATATATATATATATATATATATATATATATATATATATATATATATATATATATAAAAAGAGTACAATATAATATCATATTAAACAACTATGTGTTGAAACAACAATGAGGCAGGTTTGGGCGGGCAATCATCCCCATCCCATAACCGATTACCAAAGTCCTCCCTACACAGTTTATCGAGCATCTTAGCCCTTCCACAGTTTTTTACTTGCATCTGACATCCTTTCACAAAACAAAAAGAGTACAATATAATATCATATTAAACAACTATGTGTAGAAACAACAATGAGGCGGGTTTGGGCGGGGCAATCATCCCCATCCCATACCCAAAAAGTTACCCATTTGATCTCTAAAAGTCTTGACCCTCTAACAGAAATTACCCATTTTTTTATTATGACATTTCGAACGTTAACCAAACACTTGCACAAAGACTCAAAACACTTTAGCACACATATTCCAAATCTTCGCAAAATCCAAACAGTTATATAACGGTAAACACCTTCATGCACAGGTCATCACTTCTGCCTTCTGGATACCCATCATCAACATATGTATCAAATCACATTTTATCTATGTACTCTAAATGTGGCCATATCGAATATGCACACAAATTTCGACCAAATGCCTCAACGAAACTTGGTTTCTTGAACTGCTATGATTTCTGGGTTTTCGCAGAATTCCGAGTATGCGAAAGCGATTAGTATGTTCGTTCTATGTGGGTTTCGGGCGAAAGTGCTAACGAGTTTGCGTTTTCGAGTGTGGTTCAAGCGTACTCATTTTTGAAGATGGTGGATGTTGGGAGGCAAGTGCATTGTCTTGCTTTCAAAGTTGGGTTGAGTTATGAGATGTTTGTGGGTAGTAACTTGGCGGATATGCATTCCAAGTGTGGGTCGTTGGTTGAGGCGTGTATGGTTTTCAGGAGATGCCGGTGAAAGATGAGGTGTCGTGAAATTCAATGATTGATGGATATGCGAAGAATGGTTGTTATGAGGAAGCGTTGATGGCTTTTAGGAAGATGTTGAATGAAGATGTGTCGATTGACCAACATTTACTATGTAGTGCGCTTTGTGCTTGTGGAGGCGGCAACGCGTATAACGTTGGAAGATGTTTTCATATGTTTGTTATGAAGTTGGGGTTTGAATTGAATGTTTCTGTTGGTAATGCACATATGGATATGTACTGTAAAATAGGTGACATGGATAGTGGTTCACGTTTGCTTGTAACCGACTTTAGAGGTACAAATATTGTTTCTTATACTTCATTGATTGATGGGTATGTCGAAGCTGATCAAATTGACAAGGCTTTGACTATTTTTGCTAACTTGAAGAGGAAAAATATTGAACCTAATGAGTTTACCTTTTCTAGCTTAATTAAGGCTGGTGCTAATCAAGCTTCACTTGAACAAGGAGTTCAACTTCATGCCTTAGTGTTTAAATACAATCTTAGTCAATACCCTTTTGTTTCATCTGTCATTGTTGATATGTACGGGAAATGTGGTTTGCTGGATCATTCAATCCAAGCGTTCAACAAGATATCTAAAGCAAACGAGTATGCATGGAATTCACTAATGGGTGTGTGTGCTCACCAATTTTTTAGGACACGAAGCAATAGATGTATTTAACAAGATGCTGGTTCGAGAGTTAAAACCAAACGCTGTTACATTTATCAATCTTTTAAATGGTTGCAGCTAGGGCTATAAACGAACCGGACGAACACGAACGGAGCTCTGTTTATGTTCGTTCATTTAATTTTAACCGGACAAATAAACGGACACGGACGCTTAAACGGATGAATTTTCTTGTTCATGTTCGTTTATTAAGAAAACGAATTGGTCATGTTCGTTTATGTTCGTTCATTAAGACACTAAACGAACGCTAAACGAACGTAAACGATCGAACATAAATGAAAATAGACAAACAAACATAAACTTTATTGAATTCTTCACAATATATTATTTTATAAGTGTTGCTTTGTTTAAACAAACCAATTTTAAAATTATAAAATTAAAAGATATGATATATGAACATAAATAGATAAATAAACATAAACGAACTTTAACGAACGTCTAATCGGACGTTCACGAACATAAATGAACGAACGAGACTTTTGTTCATGTTCGTTCATTTAACTAAACGAATGTAGAATATTGTTCATGTTCGTTTATTTAATAAATGAACTAACATAAACGAACTTTTACCAAACGGTTCATGAAATGTTCACTGAACGTTCAGTTCGTTTACGGCCCTAGTTGCAGCCATTCAGGATTAGTGAAGGAAGGATTAAGCTACTTTTATTCCATGGAAAAAGTTTACAAAATAACACTTCGATCAGAACATTATTCGTGTGTTGTTGACTTGCTAGGACGAGCTGGGAGGCTTGAAGAAGCTGAAAACTTTATTAACAAAATGCCATTTGAGACAAACGCGTATGCTTGGTGTTCTCTTCTGGCAGCTTATAGAAAATATAGTGATCAAAAAAGAGGAGAGCTTGCAGCCGAAAGTCTGAAGAAACTAGAGCCTGAAAACAGTGGAGCTCGTGTATTACTTTCCAATATTTATGCAAAAGAACAACAATGGGAGGATGTAAGAAGTGTTAGGAAGACGATGAAGGATGAAAACGTAAAGAAGCTACCTGGTTATAGTTGGGTCGATGTTGATAATAAAATCCATGTATTTGGAGTTGAAGATTGGTGTCACCCACATAAGAAAGAAATAGACTTGAAGCTTGATAGTCTTTTGCGTAAAATAGTTGAAGCGGGATATATTCCTAATACTGAGTTGGTCCCACTTGATTTGGAATATGACATGAAGGTAAAGGTTCTTCATAGGCGTAGCGAGAGGATAGCTATAGCTTATGCACTAATAAGTTTGCCAATTGGGAAACCGATTATTGTGAAGAAAAATATAAGAGTTTGTGTTGATTGCCATTCTGCAATCAAGTTGATCTCGAAAGTTGAGGGGAGAAAGATTATACTTCGAGATAATAGTAGGTTTCATCATTTTGCGGATGGGTCATGTTCTTGCAAGGACTTCTGGTAAGTTTCAAAATGAAAATACTCGATACATCTCTTCTCTACTACATATAAAGAGAGTGCTAATTATACTTAAAATCCTCAAAATGAGAAAAGTATAATTACTAATATACCCACAATCTCAATAACTATAATGCCCTTTAAAAAAACCCCATTTTTCTCTTTTAGCTAGCTTCTGTCACAGAAAGCAACAAGGTATGTCGATCACACCAAGGTCACTCAGCTAGCAAGTAAGATAGAAAAAGACTTACGGGTGTTCCTCTAAGAACGGTGATACAGAGCTAGGAGCTAGGACCGATTCCATAGTTATCCAAAAGTGGTGCAAGCCTTGAGAGTCCAAAATCAGTAACTGTGGCAACAAGTTTGGAGTCGATGAGAATGTTCCTTGTTTTGATATCACGGTGGAATATAGGTCGGTTGGATTCGGCGTGTAGATAAGAATGCCTTATATATATTTCATGCATGACACACCCCACCTGACCATGA